>KN493416.1:0-15479 GCA_000787155.1 Scartelaos histophorus | reverse complement strand
CGCCAGGGACCCCGGGGCCATCCCAAACAGCGCGCGGGGCCGACTGATAGTTTCCGTTCTAAATCCGGAGCGGGGAAGGGCCAAAAACGTGACGATTCAGAGCCGCTCCGGCGCTAAAACAATACGACCGCGGCTGGGACTGGGGCTATTTTTAGAGTGAAACAAATGCACTCAAAATGGAGGTCAAACTATGCAGAAAGTTAAAAGGTGAGTTGTGTAACGTTTGCGGGGAAGGGACGGTCAGCTGTTGTTGTGGTGTTTGAAGTCTTCTTTTTTATGGCGTTAAAGGCGTCGCACCTGATTTTTACAGCCTTGAAAACAAGATCTTCCTCACTTCCTCACAATAAACATTCCAGAGCGTCCCAATTATTCACCGTGATGAACTTATAAGCACTTTTTTAGAGTTTTGCACTGACAGAAAAGCAGCGGTCAGCATGCTAATGTGCACTTCCTAATTACTGGACAGACGAAAGCTTATATTCAAATGCAGGCAGTGCACAGCAGACTTATTTTACCCCAGGAGCTGTTTTGTTGTCTGTACTTGCACATTTACATAACACATTTTGCTCAGATGCACTTGTATTCTTGCCGTTTGCAGGGTCGTTTCTCCACAGACCTGACCTGTAACTTGGCCTGGTGTCCATAGAGATATAGGTTTTATTTAGTTTAATGATATACTGTGAATTGGAAACATTCCAGGTGGCCATACATAGTGCACTTTTACGTTTTGGCTTGGTCCTGACCTCTGTTTTGAGTAACGTTGTTTACTGTTTGGTGTTTGTGTTTCACGTGTTAGAACAGAATGTGTTTTTGGTGAGCGAGTGTTATCTCACGGGGAATGCTTGGACTGCTGCCTCCTGCTGGTAACTGTGTGAAGTCAGGCATTTAGAAAAGACAACATAGCAGCAGGGTTATGGTCTGTGACCCTAACACAGGTTTTAGAGTGAAGGGCAATTAACTGTAAAACAATCAGGAACCTGTTAAACCATACTGTTCAAATACTAAACACTAACCATTTTCAAGTAAGACAAGTCATACAAGTAAAAATCTATGGTCATATGGCTGATATAAAAAATAAATATATTTCAAAAGCTCAAATGTTTATAGCAAATAACACTTATTATGAGTTGATAACCACTGTTTTCTTTATTCTATATAATCTTCCATGGACTTCAAGCCCACTATTGTGGACTATTAACTAGAGTTGTCAAAAATATATTAAAAAACTATCATTGTGGTATCATAATCAGTATTGAGTATGAAGTTTATTCCTCAGTAATGAAAAAAACACATTTGAAATGTTAGTACTGAGATAAATACTCTACTACTTTTAACAGTAGTGTAGGCAACATTGTAGTTTAACATTATTAGTTGTTCCTTACTCCTCAGTGGGATATAGTTGCTCTTTTGTACTAGTCCAGAAGAATAAAATGTCTCTTTACTTTGTCTATCCCTTCCAAGGCCAAAAACAGAGCGAGCTCACAAACAGTGCCACTGTGGCATGTGCACATGGACCTTGTGAGTGAGCGTGAGATGGCCATAAGGCCTTGTTAGTAAACACACTCCTTATTTGGTGCTTCCTGTTTGCTGTAGGCGGAGCTCCATCTGCACATCTGTAGGGGATCTGTGTGAACGGTGTAGACTTGAGCCTGGCTTTTCCTGCCACCTGCTTGTCTCTAAGGAGATGTTATTGTTTTGTCTGAAATATTCCAGTGACATTGAACTTGTCTCGTCTGCTTTTTTCAGTACTGATATTTTTATAGTTAAAAAACTACCTTAAAACATGCATACTTTATGCATACATGAAGTGAGTGGGGTGACCTCTTCACAGGCCTGTAACTAGAGCCGTCTCTGTAGATGGACAGGACCAGACTAGAAGAAGAAAACAGCCGTGGACTTTTTGGTCTGGACTGGCCCCTGTGGGATTGCAGCTTTATGCCTGTTTGGTTAAAGTGGCGTTTCATGCCCTTTAATGCCAGTTTGATATGATCAGTAGGCTAACCCTTACTAGTTTGATTTGAATATAACTGGAGGGATTTCAAAACTGATTTTTAGATTGTCTTAATGATACTTTGCTGGCACGATTTTATTGACCTGTATATTTTTTACACAGAGCCCAGTTCTAAGAGTTTGGCAATTTTAATAACACGAGTAAGAGTATTTGTCCACTAATCCAGAGGTTGGTGGTTCAAATCCCACTCTCGACATAAACATCATTGGTTGAGTGGTCAGATCCACTGACCCACAGGTTGGCTGGTTTGATTTCAGCTCCCACAGATGAATGCTGTTGTTGTATCCTTGGGCAAGACACTTAACCCTAATGGCTGCGTACTTTGGTGTATGAATGTGTGCGTGAATGGGTGAATGGTTCCTTGTTGTAAAGCGCTTTGAGTGCCTTGAAGATGGAAAAGCGTTTTGGAAAAAATGTGACCATTTACCCTAATATAGCGTGCGTGCGTGTATATGGGTGAGTGGTTCCTTGTTGTAAAGCCCTTTGAGTGCCTTGAAGGTGGAAAAGCTCTATATAAAAATGGGATCACTCACCATTTAGTTTATCAACACAGCGGATGTGTGCAGCGTGAGTGCAGAGAGCCCCTGTGTGTGCGGTTAACATGAAGTTGTAACACTTACTAGTGCTGTTGTCAGTGCACTTAAACAGCTCATTGCCGTGTGATAAGTTAAGATGGTAAATGAACATTAGTGAGTGGGATATGATTTAATTATCCTCTATAGATTTTTTGGGCTAAGACCTCGAGGATGGGAGCGAGACAGACAGACAGATGTATGACATGATGCTCTGACAAAGGTGCTAGTGTGATTGTGTTTTGAACAGTTATTTTGTGCTTCATGCACGCACCCTCCTCATGGAAAACACACAAAGAAATGCAGCTTTTAAGTGAAATGCAATTGATCAGGCTGTTGAAGAAGGAAATAGAGCTGCTTTACATAAGTTTGGCATCAGTGAGTCAATGGTGAGACGTTGGTGACTGACTCAATACAAAAAGACGACAAAAGCTTTCAGTGGCAATAAAAGCAGATGGTCTGAACTTGAAAACATTCTTGAAAACTTGGACACCTGCGGCTTATAGACAGGTTTGGCCTATATATGTAAAAAAATAAAATAAAACTTAAAAAATTTTGTTGATACGGCTTATATTTAGGTGTGATAAATAGTCTGGAAATGAAATAAGTTGAATAGTACCCCCTGTAGAGAGCCATGGACTGAAGAGCCCCGTAAACACCACAGTGACAGTACTTCTCTGAAACACCACAGGCTGCACGCGCTTTAAAACTCATGTGGTGAACACCAACGTTATACCATTACACCAGCACAAAAACACTGACCTTAGAATGAAGGAATGGGCCCACCTACTGCACGTGAACAGTTTGAAACAGATACAGACTAGTTTCTGCTGCACATGGACAAGCTCGAGTCCCAGCACAGGCCTGGACTCCAGTACTGCCCACTGACCCAACATCCCATTGGGGAAATCCCCAGTGTCCCTGCAGGCCAGTCCGCCCTTGTGAATACAGAAGTTTAGCGCTGTGTAATATTTCAGGGCAGGCCAAACAATCTCCCACAAAATTCCACAATTCACCTTTAAATATGAACATTTATGCCAAAGATTGGTAACTAAATGCCCTTTTTTTTTTTTTGTAATTTGTTTAATGATTTTAGACCCTGTAGTTCCCTCGTCTGCACAGGGCAGCTGATCAGTTCGTGTTGTGGTGAACAGCTAAGCTTGTGTAAGCACTTAACAGGTTTAACCAAGGAGCTCATATGCCACTGGCTTTTGGTCAACGCAGTTTTAAATCAAGTGTTTTGTCATTTCTGTCAGTAATTCAAGCGCTGTCGCTTTGAATCATGTTGAAATTTGGAAATTTCCATTCACAGAAGCTGCTTGCATCAGGACATGGCCTCTTCTTGTAACTCTGGTTCAGGTGATGGAGCAGATGTCCTATAATTGTTTGGTATTTTGACTTATATTCTTGTCAGTTCATACCATTTTTGTGTCCTTGGGCAATACACTTTACAACCATAAGTATGAGTGTTTGAGTGAATGATTGATGATGGCCTTGTCCGTTTGCCCCCTGGCAGCTGTGGCCACAAAAATGTCTTAGCATGATTGAGGGTGAAAAATGCATTGAACAGTAATTTGAAAGTGGCTTCAGAAGATCGTTTCATAATCATTAGAATAGGTATTATGCAAAACGCACAATTTGGAGCATCCAGCGCTTTTAAAGAAATAAGAACCTACAAACTAATACAATAATCACATTTGAGAACATGCTAGGACAAAACTACAGGGTCAGCAGTTTTTATACTGAATAAGACATCAGATTTTGTTATTTGTGGAGGAAATTATGGCACTTTGCAAAAATTACAGCTTCTGCAATTTGCTTATTGAGGCCATTAAAATTCTGATTTTAATTTGATGAATTTTGCAGAGCTAAAACAGTAGTAGTAGTTTATTCAGTCATTTTGTAGCACTACAATAAACAGACTACAACCATATTGGATCATGACCAAATCTTTGTGTGTCTGTAATGTGAAAAGTCTATTAAACAATGATAGAATTCTGAGAAAGAAAAAAAGCTTGCATTTACAATTTCACTTACGACTTACTGTATACAGTACATTCCAAATTATTATACAAATGATATTTTTCTCTGATTTTGCCGTATTCTCAATATAAATGTCATCATCATCATTCTCAAGTCTTAAGAGAACAATTCAAATCTTATTGAATAAACCTCCCAATGATAACAATATTTTTTCAAATATAAAAAACTTAAAATGCACTGTTCCAATTTATTATGCACGACAGAGTTTCAAACCATATTGTTGTAAAGAATCTAAAATGGTCATTTGTTTATTTTTAAGTTAGGAGTATTAGCATATTAATGAAATCAAAAGTCATTTCAATCAAAACAACATAACAGGTCAAGTTACATTTTAACACAGGAGCTTCACAATTCTTTCATCCATTGAACTTGTGAGTTTGTGGAGAGTTTCTGCTTGAATTTCTTTGCCCTTTGGATGCGAACTGCCTTCCGCCCTCATAGATCTTTGATTCGAGGAGCTCCAAAGGTTCTCAGTAGGGTTGAGGTCGGGGAGGATGAGGGCCACACCGTGAGTTTCTCTTCTTTTATGCCCACAGCAGCCGGTGATGCAGAGTTATTCTTTGCAGCATGAAATGGTGCATGAAGATGATTTTGCTACGGAAAGCACAGTTCTTTGGTCAGTCAGAAACTCCACATACTTTACAGAGGTCATTTTCATTGTCTTCAAGAGCATCAGATTGTTCTTTTTGAAAATACTCCGGAAAAACTATGGAAATAAGGAAACAATCATACAACAAACTATTTTATACTCCAGAGTGAAAAGTAAATTTGTGATCTTTACTACAATCTAACGCTAATATTTGTTAATGGCCACAACAGTAGACCAAATTGAAATTTCCGTTATCGGTATCAGCTCAGACTATCGGTATCGGCCCACCCATAGTTTCTGTCTGCAGTCAGGTGAAGCTGCCGTACACTGATGTTTACCTTGGGATTGTGTTTACGGCGCTAATAGCCAAACACGATGTGAATCTGCTGCTCCCTCAAGTGCTCTCCACTTAATTAGAATTAATAATACATGTCTTTTATTGGAGTGCGGGGCGCGCTCGTGCTGCCGTTTGGAGTGCGCGTTCAAACGCTCGGGTTACGTAAGGTGATCACAATACAATTTCACAAAGGAAAAATGTGATGTGAAATGAAATAACAGATCCCTCCGGTGTAATGTCGAATACTTACCTCCTCTGACCCTGAGCAGAGTTATTCTCCTGATAAAAACCGGGCATTCCAGTACATCGTGTTATTTTAAAGTGTAACTCAAAAGCAACTAGTTATTTTTATCCTCGAGTTGCATGGTGAGTGTATTAAAGAGGCAATTGCCAAATGCCCTTAGTAAAATAACAGCTAACAGGATTAAATAGTGCAAAGGAGATTAGTATAATGGAAATCTTAACATGCTAATCTATAGGAAGGTGGGAGTGCAAACAAACATGTATCCAGAGGCCTGAGTATTGTCTCAAAATCAAATGCAATTATATGGTTTGTCAGTCTTACGTTTCACTTCCCTACAGAGCAGTGCATTAATCTCAGAATTTCTGTAAAATGTGCTATTAAATATTGTTATAGTTGGTTTAAACCTAAAAGGACTCTCTCTGATGTCCAGGCTACGAACAACTGCTTTAAATAATGCATGAAATCTGGTGTTTTCAAAGGACAGACACTAAATCATAGCTGCAAGAAAGACAAATGTTCAAATCATTTTCTATTGTCAACATCAAGCTTTTGTCACTGTTGTAAACGTACTCACCGTGGGAAGAGTAACCCAAACTGTTACTCAGTACTGCTATGCTGTCAAAATTATTTCTCAAGTAGCATTAAAAGTATGCTGCCCGAAATAAAAGACAATTGTATTAAAAAATAGTACCTCTAACTCTTCTCTTCTCATTTGTTGCAGTTTGCACTCCGAGCATCGACATCCGGAACGACATCACGGAGCTGCAGCGCCTGGAGAACTGCACGGTGGTGGAAGGTTACCTGCAGATCCTCCTCATCTCCAACACCAACCAGGAGGAGCTACGGTCCCTCAGCTTCCCCAAACTCACCATCATCACGGACTACCTCCTCTTGTTCCGCGTGTCCGGACTGACCACCCTGAGCACCCTGTTCCCCAACCTCACCGTCATCCGCGGGCGCAACCTCTTCTACAACTACGCCCTGGTGATCTACGAGATGACCAGCCTGAAGGACATCGGCCTGTACAACCTGAGGAACATCACGCGAGGAGCCATCCGAGTGGAGAAGAACAATGAGCTGTGCTACGTGGACTCGCTGGACTGGTCTCAGATCATGGAGGAGGAGAGCAACAACATCATCAACGGGAACAAGGACCCCGAGGAGTGTGACAACATGTGCCTGGGCGTTCTGGAGGACAGTCCCATCTGCAAGAGGACTGGTCTGGACAACTTCAGCTACCACTGCTGGACCTCCAACCACTGTCAGAAAGGTAAGAGGACACGCAGCATCTCAGCCATTTTCTCTGCTTCCTCAAGGAGAACGTAAAGTTTAAAGTTATTTAAATTAAACATATTTATTTTAGGTTTGAGTTAGGAGTGGACAAAATGCACAGTGCCAGGCAGATGTTGTATATCGTCACCTTCTTAAAATAATCGCCTAAGTCACTTTTTGCCTTAAGTTTACTTAGGCAAAAAAATGCCATAATTTCAATTTTAGGGGGAGTTTTTTGTGTTTCTTGAAAAACCTGAAAAAATTACTTATGAGATTATTTTAGGAAGGTGTCGATATTATACTTTTGTCTGCTATTTAACCTGTCTGTGGATCATCAAGTCGTAATTTCATGCTTTATCCTTTAACGGGACTGTATGTAAGATTTAAATTTAAATTTCCATAATCATGAGCAGTGATCAATGTCCCAAGATATGATTTAAACATATTCAAATCAAAAATAGCTTTTACTAATAACAAGTATAATGCTGATTGAATGCATTGAACCAAATTGTTTATCTTATAAGTGCGTATTTTGGTTCTCAAGATGATTATGCAATTGGAAAGCAAAATGAGCCTCACATGAGTCTCTCAGTTGTGCTGCAACTTCCAATGCTGAAATCCAGTATGTTTAAAGTTAAAATGCCTCTCTCTGATCTGAATAGTCGGCACCTAAACCCCAACAGCTTCAGCCAATCATGAGTCTCGGTATATGGCCTGTCCATATACTGAGAATGAGAAAAAAAACTGTGTCCTCTATCTGCAGGTTAAGGCACTGGCAACACACCTCCAGTAGTGATTGTACTACAAGCCAGGGATCCTTTAACTAATACTCTTATGTTCTCATTTTGTATACAGCACAACTTGGCCTGTAACATTTGAAACATGGCCAAATGGTGCTGTCATTAATCTTAAACTTTTGATGTATCAAAATGGCTGACCAAGCTGCTTTGGGTTTGACTTTATGAACTGTTCATATTTGAATTACTGCTGGAAAGTCACAAACATAACTTTAGTGTATTTTGGCGTTGTTTTGAAGAATCATGCACATAGAGCTATTATCTTTAGAGCTGATTACTGCTTGTTGTACTTTGTATTTATTGTGTATTCTGGCACACAGTTGTCTGGTCCAAAAACTATGGTCTGTCGGGTTCCACATATACCAACTTTGAAACCAACCAGGACTACACTACAGACACAGACTATTGACTACTACTCAATACTACACTTATTAAGTACTACTCTGGACTCAATGTGCTCTTATCTCAACCTGCACAAAACCCGGATAAGAATAGACCAGGACTAAAATGTTCCATATTCATCATGTTGCTATAGTTACTATGATCTTGCTGAGGTTTCCTACAGGTGAACAATCCTCACATTTGCTTAAGCACGTCCCTCCTGTGTTTGCATACACTTACGTACACTTGAGACGGAAGAAAACTTTGCGCAAACTGTGCACAGTATAGATATTGTATTAGCAGCTCCACCATATAGTTTCCATTATAACATTTTTAGTATTTCAGAGTATTTTATGTTGCTGTATTGTTGTAACTTTACATTTACTTCCTGATTCTGTACAGTCAATCCTTTCGTGAGTTTTCTTCAAAGCCCGTGATCCTTACTTTCCTTGTTTTCTCTATTCCTTCTCTCCCTCTTCTTTTTCACCTCTCCCCTCCTTCTAATCTCGACTTTCTTTTTCTCTCGCTCTTCGTCTCCCTCCTTCTTCCCTCCCCGCCTCCTTCCTCTTCCCCCCGCTGCATAATTGCCTTGTTTTCGTGCAGTACAGATGTTGGTGAAGGGGCGGGCGGGCGAGCAGTGGTTTTCTCCCTCTCTAATTACACCACAGTACATGTCTGTCTGCGCGCACTACTCACTGCTGCCTCCGGGGGCTTCCTGACTTCACAGGGCGACAACAAACAAAGCCCCCACCGCCGCCGCCGCCTCCTTCTCTCCAGTTTCACATCCTACTTCCTATCTCCTACCTCCTCGCTTCTATTCCCTAGCTCCTACTTTCTCCTGCTGGATTAGAAGCCCACAAGAAAATACATTGAGGAATCCTAGTGTACAGCAGTATTAGCTAATTTATTAATTACTTTCCATATTGGGTCATAGTCTTGTTGGAATGCTTTCTAAAAACAATGCAACAAAAATTCCCAAACCAAAAAATCAGCCAAGGAATTCCAGTGGTCTTCATTCAAATTATATAACTCGGAAAACTTTTTGGATTTAGTTAAAAACAACGTATTTCGGTCTCCCTTTGCTCACTCCCCTCTCATAGTGACATCACAACACAATTAGAAAGTACTGCGTATTGCATCAGGTCTGTCAAGGTGCTGTGTACAATATATATTCATGGAAAATTGTCATGAGGGAGCATAATATATATAGGCTTGCAGACTGCGCGTTGCACAGAAAGCTAACAGTAAGAAGGGTAGAGGAAGAGATTAAATTACTCAAATGTGAATGGATCTATCCAAAAGATCTTCAGGCGTGTTTTTGAATAGGGAAAATAAAAAAAAAAAACAAAGAAAAATATAAATGTGTAAGTGTGAGGGCCACCAGCGACGAATAAAGTAGAGGCCAAGGGGGAGGAGCTAAAGGAGAAGGGGCGGGCCGGAGTGAGGAAGGGGGAGGGCCTTTGAGGGGAAATGTCACCTAAATGTTAAGTACACAAACTGCACAGTGAACAGTGGCAGACCCCATCAGACGCCCTCCTCCTTTTCCTCTCCTCCTGCTCCTCTCCTCCTCAGACACCTGATTTATTAATGTTCATATGTTGATTTATGGACAAAAAAAGTAATGAAAACATCAGGATCATCTAGAGCTGGTTAAAACAATTACCGTATTTTTCGGGCTATAAAGTGCACCGGATTATAAGGTGCAGTATCAAATAATATGTCAGTTGTGTCATTGTCCACACATAAGGAGCATCGGATTATAAGGCGCAATAAGAGAAACAAAACGCGTGTCGGATAAATCGAACTTTATTCAGGTCATTTACAATAACTCTCAGTTGTAGCTAACACAAAAATACAAGTTTAACAGTTTGTGATTTGGGCATCAAACATGCCCGGATCCCTCTCAACATTGTTCAGTTTTAACACTAAAATACAAAAGCTGAAATCTGCATGGTGCATGTCTCTTAACAGGTGCATTTTGGGTCCTTGAACACCACACGGCAGAACTACCGGTATGTTGCACAGTCGCCCTATATGTGGCCAACATATTACTCCTCCTGACTCGCCCACTAATACCTTATTAGACTAATGTGGACAACATCAAATCGGTTGGAGGTTAAACACAACCAAAGGTCATACATAAGGCCACTGGATTATAAGGCCACTGTGGATTTTTGAGAAAATGTAATGATTTTAGATGCACCTTATAGTCCGAAAAATACGGTACGAGCCTGACACCAGTTAAAGAAAGCGTGGTAATATTATTTCAGTAGAAAGTCAATTGGAGCCAGAGACCATGGAGCCAGAAGCGTGCCCATGCTTACTCCTTATTCAGAATGCAGTGGCTAACAGGCGAGCTATGTCCTCGTATATTATTGTACAGTCTATGTATGATGCACAAAATCTGGTATTTTCAAAGAATGAACAAAAAAATGAAAAAATTTAATCATATGTGAAGGAGCGCTGCAAGAAACAAGAAGTGTTCAAATCATTTCACATCGTCCACACAGAACTGAGCGAGTGCTGTGCCTCTGCTCTGACGAAGTGAAATGAAGAATTTGAAGTGTTTTCAGTCCCATGACTTTTAAAATGTTTAGTGACCTTTAAATCGTCCCATGTGAATGCTGAAGATCGGTCTGATACCAGCCCATTTCTCGATGTGCAAATCAAATCAGTGAGACTAAGTACATGAGTCCAAGTACACAGTCTTTTACAGTGACACTAATCAATTCTCCACATGTCTAGTTTTAGCCAGTGGAACATATCTTTATGTGTCCACACATTTCGGCTCTGGGTCAGCGTCTGTCCATCATCCAGAACTCTACTCATCATAATCACTGTCGGCAAAAGTATCAAAAATCAGATATGAATAGATTCTGCAGTGAAACTCCTTCTGTAGACATGCCTGAGTGGCACTGAAGGGTCAAAAGGAGAGGACAATGTTTTATACTGCATGCACGCTATTTGTCTGTAGTTGTTAAAAAAGATGTACACTGACTGACTCAATGCTTCATTCACAAGTATTTGAATACTAGTAGCTGCTACTTCTTTACATATACTTTTGAGAGGGAGGGAGGGGCTGCAGGTGTGTCTAACCTGAAGACACATTAACTGGAGGAATGTGACCGCAGACTCACCGGCTGGACCTCTGTTTACTGCAAGCCCTCCCTCCTCCTCCTCACTCTCTCTCTCCCTCCCTCTCTTTCTCTGTCTCTTTCTCTCTGTCATTCTCTGTCTTTCTCTCCCTCCTCTTTTCTCTCTCTCTCTATCTCTCTTTCTCCATCTCTCTCTCTTTCTCTGTTTCTTTCTCTTTCTCTGTCTCTCTCTCTCTCTCTTTGTCTCTTTCTCTCTCTCTCTGTCTCTTTCTCTCTGTCATTCTCTGTCTTTCCCTCTCTTTTTCTCTCTCTCTCTAATCTCTCTGTCTCTCTCTTACTCTCTCTCTCTCTTTCTCTGTCTCTCTCTCTTTCTCTTTCTCTGTTTCTTTCTCTCTCTCTCTGTCTTTCTCTTTCTCTCTTTCTCTCTCTGTCCCTCCCTCTCTTTCTCTCTCTGTCTCTATCTCTGTTTATCCATAACTTCCTGGAGGTGCCTGTCATCTGTGCAGTTTCATGGAAATAGAAAGTTAAAACGATACTTAAGAATATTTTCAATGGAGAGATGTTTTCTATATTTCTATGTTTTTACTCCAATAAATAAAACCAAAATGAAAAAATATGCCTTAGTTTTAAACTACATGCTAAATAAAAAGTGTCTTTAAGAATATTTCAAGTTTAGCAACTATTTAAAGGAGTTAGGGATTTGGTTTCTAAGTAGTCACTACTAAGCCTTAAATAATCTTCATCTTAATAAACTTAAAATAAAATCTGTTCATTATGAATTGATGCTTTATTAAAGGTACACTATGTCACTTTTCAGTTGGGGATCCATCACCTTCTTGTTTCTATGGATATGTTCTATGTAATTACTCCACAATATGTTCCACAATATGACATTAAACACATCTACCTTGCATTTATTCAATTACATTTACGTTTTATAGCTCAAAAATTGCTTGGAATACAGGCCTTCACTGGTTTGGTCTCCATGATGATGAGGCTTTAATGTCACACTGTGAAATATTTCAGATGAAGTAACTACATCTGCATGAAGAAGGTTGGGTAGCAGATCCTCCATCAGAAAAGTTACACAATGTCATTTAACATCTTAATAGCACAGTTGTTAAAAAGTGTTCTTATTTATTAATTAATGATGCATATTTTTGTTGGGATGACTTGGCTTCAGTGTATTTGCATTTTGACACTGTACAAATCCATTTTTACTTTTGCTTATAGTTGGTCGACCTGCAAATGTAAACTACGAAATACAAATGAATCTGAAACCTCCCTGCACTGTACATTATTTCCCCTGTCACCGGGCGGTCAGAGAAAATGGCGTCCGCAGACTGTTTGTGATTTGCGTAGTTGCTTAAAGGGGCGGCGTGCGCGTGGGCGTGCGCGTGCGGGCTGAGGAATGCGCCTGCCCCTTTAAGTATAGAAGGTACAAATTCTTGTGAGCTTAGTCAGAGCAGGGGTGAGGGATAAAGAGGGGAACTGCAGGCCAGGCTATAGGCTACACACTTGTATATTTACAGTAGTAGTACAGTACAGGAGGCCAGTGTCACTAATGCGGTTAGCCCAGCGTTTGGGGTCATAACCTCCATATTTACAGCTCCTTATTTACTGTGGCATTTTAACACTAAATGCTTGATACAAAAACAGCGTATTTAGGTTGTGCAATTTGGTGTAAAATTATAGTTTTCATGGTAACAGTCAGCGCAACATTCATATTGCAAAACATTTATCGGCAAGGTTCTTTATGAGGTTTACAGTAAAATGTAAATTAAAGGGGCTGTACCTGATTCTTAAAGTCTCAAAAACATGACAGAACTGGTTCATTTTAAAGGTTTGCAAAGGTCCAAAGTTATTCCTCACTTAACATGTGCATTCTGAGCATAAGTTGAGTTAAGTGAGGAATTCACTCATCTTGGAGTTTATATGCACTTGGTAAAGCTTTGCTTTGACACTACAGTTACAAACAACTTGCCTGCACTCCTGTTTATCAGGAAATAAAACACTTTTCTAAATAGATGACACATTTTGCATACATAGGAAAATACATGGGAAAAATCTCCCATTCAGATTAGTTAAATCAAGTTATCTGTTAGACTTGGCAGCCAAATTGTTTATGTTTTTTATTAATAATTGAGTTACAAATTTGGGTTGCTATTTTCCATGTTGTAATCCAGTTGTTTTAAATCTAAATAATTAATCAGTGCTCGTGCAGCTCAGTGAGGGAGTTTCAGAGGTCCTGAGCTTTCACACGAGGCTTTGTCCACACACTGAAAGTGAGAAAATCTTGGATGTGTCTATCTGCAACCCAGGTTCACTTGTGGTAATAGTATTTTTTTAAGCTGTAAGAGTACAGCCTACATACACTTCCTTTAAAGACATGCCTCTGATCAACTGACTTTCCAAAGCAGCCGTTCAGTCTTTAGCATATCTATATGCATGCTGTTGTATTGCTTTGTTCCTCTCACAAATGGCCCCACTATCTGGTGTTTCTCCCGTGGCCCGTGCTCCCAGACCGGTCGGAAGCTCTTAAACGCTAACAGCTCGTATCCGTGGCTCTGGGGGCAGGAAGCAGGCTCCGCGGCCAGTGATTCTCCACTCACATCCGCCCCCCCGCCTCCTCCCCTCTCCTCCCCCCCATTCCACACACAGGCTCTCGGGCACCGGGCCAGAGCGCTTCATTCATGCCCTTGTCCCGGCAGAGCAGTGCCAAACGCCGGCTCATCGCTGGCGCGGGGGGGTGTGGGAAAAGAGGAAGAGGAGCGGAGCATCACCACTGAAGTACAAACAATGCATGTAGTGTTTAAGTACTGTGAGAAGTACACGGGGTCATATGCAGAGGAGACATAGGGACACGTCTGTAGTGATGGAGAATCAGGGATATTTGTCTTAGCTGTGGTTCAAACATTCAGTGTTCTCTGGAGTTATGTGGACTCATAAAATTGTCATAAAATGTCCTTGACAAGTAGTAAATAGTTGACAAATAGTTTTATTGTTACACGTCTCCAATCTTCTCTGTTCTTCAAACATTTGGTGTCCTCTGAAGTTATGCGGACTCAACGTAAATCGTCATATACATCAAAATGTCTCAAATCAAAAACATATCTGCAGCTGTGTTTTGTTTGAGTAACTTTTTTTTTTTTTTTAATCTGTCTCTTTACATTTCCAAAGCTCAAAATGCTCTGTTCCATGACGTGTCGGTTTTCAAGTGAACAGCTCCCGTTTACCTTTTGTTCAGCAGAGACGGGCTATTCCAGGACTAAAATTGTTCTAATGATTCTAGTGAAGGATGGAATTTAAATCCACAATGGACTTTACTTCCTGTACGACCACATCACCATCATAACAAGTGTCTTCAGTGTGAAAGAAAAACTAAATATGCAGGATTTATGTGTTAAACATGTGTGAATGAAACAAAACACCAGGTATGTTTGTGATGAGGAAACAACATTATAACATAGATCAGGAAATAGTGTAATATTTAAAAATTCCATGTATTTAAATGAAGTATTAGTGTATCTCCACCACTAGTTACCGCTTGTGAAATGGACTTCTTGGATAACCACATGCCGTTTTCAGGATATGTCTTTAAAGTGAGCCATAGTAAACAGACAAGTGCTTGACCTTTGCACCCCCCTCCTCCTCCCACCCTCTGCTACATTCCTCCCATAGGTCACTCACTTAGACCACCATCCAGGCTCTTTATGCCACACACCTGACAAATTCTCGGTTTAGATGATTTAAATAGACGTATTTCAAATCGTGATAATATTATATTGTGATATATATTGTGTATCGATCCTGTGATATACTTCTCGTCATGTCAAGACTATAAGCCGCTACTTTTTTCACACGCTTTGAACTCTGCGATTTAAACAAAGCGACTCATTTATTGGCCTGATTGCTAGTTTATCAATCACATTAACCTTTAACCATTACGTTAACCTGTAGTTGCAATGTTAGCACTGTTGTTAACGCACTAAAACAGTTTATGACCATGAAATAAAATAAGTTATGATGCTGAATTAACATTAGTGACCCGTATGCGTAAATTGCAACTGAGTGCATAAGTGATGAGAAGAAATGTCGTAAATTTCAGTAGTAGACACTAGGGCTGCACGATATTGAA
>KN493415.1:10390-51274 GCA_000787155.1 Scartelaos histophorus | reverse complement strand
GGTGGGGCGGGAATGCGGAGAGAGATAGAGGCAGGGCATAGTCGGGCATCGGTGCCAGAGGAGGGGCGGAGCGGCGCGGGTCACGGGAGGATGAGGTCATGGGGTGGTGCTGAGGTGGTACTGAGGTGCGGTGGTAAATAAAAGGAGGGCGTGAGGGGGCGGCAGGTGGCCAGGCGGACCGGTGACCGGGTGGACGGGCGGGTGATCAGGCGAATGACAAGTGCCACATGACAGCGCCCCCTCCCCTCTCTTCCCTCTATAGCCCGTGTCAGTGTGTCAAGGGCACAAACCCCCGCTGGCTGCCACCACTGCGGCATTTTCCCTTATTTATTTATATATTTACCCCTCTCTGCCCTTTCTCCCCTTACTTTTTATGTGTCTATCTTCCTCTATATGACTGCTGGCTCGCCTCCATCTGCGCACATACCCCTAGGCCTCCTCGATGTGGTCGGTCAAAGAGGAAGAGGAGGCGGGAGGCGACAGCGCTGGCGGATCCTTGAGTGTGTTGAATTTTAATTTCTGGTGTTCACTATAGATATTTCCACGCCCCCGCCCCCTCAACCTTCCTGCTGTGCATGTGAGACTGCCAAGGTGAGGCTCTGTCCCCTTGTTAAGAGCGATTAATGGCACTCGTTATGTACATAATGAAATATCCCTGCTGATGCATAGGGTGGCGTGGTCTCCCCGGCGCTCTGCTGTATATAACACGCAGCCTTACAGTGAGTAGGACGCGTCAGTACAGCCCCCAGGCAACTCTTCTGTGTTTGATACGCCACACAGACCCCCCTTAAGCCGTCTCCGCAAATGAAAAACGAACAAGAATTAAGGTCTTGTCAATTCACTGTTGACTCCTTTTTTCGCTCTGGATGCCGAACGCTCAGCTCCTGCATGACATGTGTTCTGAGAGATAGAAGTGAAGGTGGCTCTGTGCTGTTCTGACTGACGGAGTAAATTTAGATGTAATCTTCTTGCGTGTGTGTTCTTTTATAGCCTGAGAATGTTCACCTAACATTAGCTTTTAAGTTGACCTTGTTGTGGTGTTTGCTTGTCTGTGGCTTCAGAGTTTTTATGTGTGTCTACCTTTCTGGAATGAGACGCAGCAGGCTACCCTATAGGTTTTTTATTTTGACCTCAAACGTGTGTGCGTGTGTGTGTATATGTGTGTGTGTGTGTGTGTGCCAACAACCATTCAGTGCCTGAGTCAAGCTGTGCAAGCTCTTTTAATCCCACGGCCCGGTGCACGTAGGCTTGATTAGTGGCAGCAGTTATCTGTGCAGAAGACAGCCCGCCCTCCTTTAGCATTTGGTCAGGTCTGGGGCACTGGGGGGGTGTCAAGTCATGAGAAAGGTGAACGCCAAAGGAGAAAAGCAGAAGGGGAGGAGGAAGAGGAGGAGAGGAGAGGGAGACCTGGCCAGGAAGTGTGTAGTGGATGGAGGTGGGGGCTTATTAGTATTCTAAGGGAGTGCTCCTGCCAGTAGAGCAAATTGATTACTGCACTTTACCTGTATCAGCCTCCATAGCCAAGGATGACAAGGGACCAAAGTGCAGTGTGTGTCTACTCTGTCTCTCCCATGCTAGTGCTACAGCAGAACATCTCCAACTTTAACTTTTTTGAATCTGTTTACTTGGCCTGTTACTATAAATATCGGCATATCATGCAATATATCAGAACTGGAACAACTAACATTTTGGAGTCAATATCATGTATCATGTATACTTTTTCTTTGCATAACTGGGAGATTTCTGGTTATTTTTTGGCTATGTGATGAGATTTGAGCCATAGAATGTTGAATTAATAACTTCTATGACTCATTACAGATGCAAACTAAGTACTTGCGTGTTTTTTCAGTATCGTTGATATTTATTTCAGCAATATCGTCAGCAAAATCTGTTATCGTGACAGGCCTAGTTTTAGCTTTGGACACTTCCCTCACTCCCCACGATCACCTTCATTACAGAGAAGTAATAGGCTGTTGCATTTGGGCGCTGGCCTTGTCTATCGCTTTCCGTCTGATTTAATAGTCAATGCCTGGCTGGGGAAGACAGGCTCATTTCCTGGGAGCCTTGGCCCTATGCTCGTCTGCAAAGGGGATGACAATTAGTGTGGTTACAGTCGGCCGCAACTAAGATCAATCCACAGCCAAAAAGGAAAACTACCGGGACCGTTTTTGTTACCTAGTTTGCAATTAAGGACCGTTAGGCGTGATTATCAAATTCCTCATATTGTCCTTCAGCACTGATTAAGGGGTTGTGTACCTGAGCTGACAAGTGAAGGCAATTACGGCAATTAACCTCTGTGTGGGAATAAAGAGCAGCACTTTGACTGATGACAACCAGGATTAACAACCACAATGACTTAGACATAATACTACTAATATTGCTAGAATATTATTCAGCCATTAAGGCCAGGTCAAACTGTACATCAACTGGAATAGGCCATTATCAATAGCTGGGCTTATGGTATGAATAGTAAAATAATAGATTGAAAAATGTATTCAGTGACCACAAAAAACATTAAACAAACCTGGACAATGGGTCGTCCTGCAGGTGGTATACGAAGTCCTCACTAAAACACATATAACTGCGTATTTGCCCACTAGCTACACTTTTCCATTTACACTTTAAAATAGATACTACACTAGTAATTACATGAGCCTCCTTTCTCTTTCATGCCATATTGACTGAGCCCTATTTGTTAGTGTTCTATTTAGGACACGATTGATAAACAGAAATCTGAGATTTTGGATGTTAACTGTAGCATGAAACACTTTGCCCAGTGGGCACAATGGTGAATATTTCCTGATAATCTCTTGTGTAATTGTCCTGAGTATTCCGGTCTAATAATAATTGGTTACTTTCTGTGCAGCTTTGCTTCAAAGGGACTCTTGGGTTTTCTCCAAGTTGTGCGATGACAACAGACGCTGTGCTAGACAAAAGTGACTTGTTTTACAGACGCTGGTGTTTGACACATTTTTATGAGAATAATCCTTTGTGGCATTTTTAGAATCTGTGTTTAGTTTGGGTTGTTGACTCACTGAGTAACTTCCTGTTTTACAGGTGTCTGCCTTACTCTATAAGTAGGTCACAATCGTATATTAACGGCATTCTAACCCCTAACCAGTTTGACAGTGAGAACTCTGCTGTAGCTGTGATTGTAGGTTGCACCACCTTTTGCTCCACAAGTGCGGAGCTGGACATCAGGTGTACGGCTAATCTTATTGAAGTCTCCTGTTCGCTGGCATGCATTCAGCTCGGCTGCTGTGCCAACTGGATTGGTGTGGCTCGGGAGATTTTCCCAGAAAAGGTTACGCATAATTGTTTTATACTTTATTGGGTTAAATGTATCTAAGAGATGTAGCAGGTACCTTTTAATGGGGCAACTTTAAATAGTGTTTGGACTCAGTTGAGTCAGAAATGCATAGACAAACGTTGGTAATCATCATGCCATTACATTTATTATCTGCCCTGGCAGAATCAATACAATTCTTCAGGCTGAGGGCTGAGGGCCAGCACAAAAGGTACTTTCACTATGTTTACATTAGTACTAAAACTTTGTTTCTGTAATTCCTATAATTAAGTGATTAGTCATTGAAGTTTAGAAAGGTTGTGAAATGGGAAAGTGGTGAAATTATTTTTGCCAGGTCCAGTTGAATGCGTCTCTTAGCGATGTCTGAGTGCTCCATTAACATGTGCTGGTTCTCTGAGTGAATGTAGAATTTCCCAGTTTTGCTTATATGTGTTCCTGTGCTTGCAAGCACTTTTGAAATCCAGTTTTTATCTGAGTAGGCCGTAATTTGTTTCTTCTTGAGCATCTGATGCTGTATTGACAACTGTAAGACCCTTTCAAATCCATGGTATCCAAGTAAATATGCATATGGGAAATAGGTTGCATGATATGTCTGTCTTCTATACTCTGTCACTTATAATTTTATTCCAAACAATTTTAAATTACTCTTTTTTTAACCCAATAAAGTCGGACATCTTGCTGACTCACTGCAATGGCCTTCTCGGGACTGATGCCAAGGATATTATGGAAATTATTCATTAAAGGCCAGGGTTTTTAGCTGGTTTTATCCGGTTTTTGGGGCAGCCTGACAGTGGGACATTTGATCTCGATTGCATAGCAGCCCGTTCCCCTCAGACTTCGCCGCTGCAGTCTGCTTCAAAAGCTTTGCTCTGCCTTTTGGCCCTTACCGTGGGCAATCAGCTGTTCCTATTTCCAGCTCTGTGTTTACAAATGGAAACTGTGTGTTGTTTCGGCACGGGAAATGAGCACCATTTTGGACAGGCGATGTTAGAAGATTACCTCAGAGCCCAATAGAAATGAATCAGGTATAGATTGATAGCGGCCACGGCTCATTAAGAAGGAATGTGTGTGTGTTTAATTGGAGCACTAATTCTCAGTCGCTCAGGAAATGGCCCTTGGGTGGGTCTTTGAAAAGGCACACAAATATTTACTATGGCCACACGCAGTTTTTGTAAGCACTTCTATGCAGTCTAAGTATGTAAGTTACAGTATGGAGGCAGTAGCATCAACTCACATAGACTCTTCACCAGTCGGCTGCGCCTGGACTGCTCCGATGACTCATCAGAGTATGCTCTCACTCTCTCTCTCCACCCTGAGAACTCTCTGTACTGATGAAGCCTGTTAAAATCTGCCCCCATGTTGGCCATCTCACGGCAGATGCAGGCCAAGGACTTTATAGCTCCAGTCCCATCTCATTTGATGCACATTATTCCTTGTATTCAAGTGCTCTGTGCAGGGTGGTTTGTCCCAGTGGATTAGCACTAGAGGCCTGACTATAGCAGAGGTGGATCGCATTTCCTTTATGTGAGCTCCATGCACAGCTCTGTGTTGGAGCACATGGGGGCGTGCACTCTATGCATGACTTGTTTGGTCAGTGCATCCTAAGAAGTGGGTCAGAGTGCCCTAGTTCTCTTTGTGTGGATCTGCTTATGTCTATGGCTTGCATTTCAGTGTTAGTTTGTCCTGATTGACTTATCTACAAAAACAATTTCTTGTTGGAGCTCTCCCGCTGTTCAATAGCATGTTGTTCGTGTTGTTTACTACTTTCAAGGTGAACGAGAGCTTTAATACACCTTTCCTCAGGTGCACTCAGGCACTGGTGGAGGAGTTGGAACAAGTGCTTTTGGTCAGGTAGCTTATGTTTTGTCTTATTTAATCATGTCAGGCCATATTGAATTTACAAATAGCGGTCATGGCGCATGTGTAAGTGAGCTCCCCCATTGTGTGTGCTGCAGATTACATGATATAATAGTGTTTAGGCATCGCCTCTCCTTTAAATTCCTTTAACCTTGACTCCTCTTAAATGCATGGAGAACACATCTGCCAGGCTGGTGTCAGACATTAGTAATACACACCACTTGGGCAGCATTGTCACTTTTTATTAACGCCCAGAGCTTTGCATGGACACCAGCTGTTGCATCAACTGGAAAAGCCTTGGCAGCATGAATGACCTTGACTTTAACTGGCACTCCTATGGCTCTGCCCCTCTTAATTCTTTTGTTTGGTCTCATACATTTTAAATGGCTTAAACGCCTGACAATGAAGGTCATTATGAACTCAATAGATAACGCTGGAGCAGTGCTGTGCTTGGTGAGAATGTCTGTGCGGGTGATAGTGTGTGTAATCTGAAGGTTGGTGAGCCAGAGAAGGTCACTTGTCCAAATCTAATCCATGACATCTGCATTGGCACAGTTGTATGTCACTCGGTGGTAATGCCTCATATCTCAGAAAGTGGCTGAGAGAGCAGTGACCTTTCCTGTTCCCGTCTTTAAGCACAAGAAGAGCAAGACAGACAGTAATAAATGAAGAGTGGAGCGGCCAGGGGATGATGAAGCTCTCCCCTTCTCCTGTCACTTGGCCTCCCTCTCACATCCTCACATGTGCAAGGCCCACTGTAGAGGTAAAAATCACGTTAGGATTGTGCCTGCTCTGTCATTGGCTGACATTGTCAAGGATAATGGATAATCACCACAGAAAGTGTGGAGCTGCTCATTGGCCCGCTGGTGTCCCACAGTGGGGGATGGGGTGGAGGTCAGGCTTTTTGGGTGCCACCACCAATGAGATGACATGTTAACAGATGTGTAAGGTCATTTTCAATGTATACACCAGGGAAGATAATGTAATAGTAATGCACAGATCACACATAGTGAGAAAGGAAGGGAGGAGGGCCCAGTGCTTTAGGGGCTCGCTATAGAGGACAGCTTTTCCTATATTAAGGTCATTTATTTGTTAACAGAGCACTGTCGCAGAAAAGAACAGATTTCTTCTTGCCCTTGCACTGTGCCAGGGCTTTGAGATACATGCTGTGTTGTTACATGTCTCTCAAGAGCCTGAAGGTCCCCACTTTGTTGAAAGAGTTATTTGTAGTTTATGTGAGATGGAGTATGCAGTAGCTGTGCTGTGCTGTATATAAATGAATTCAGTGCAGTGTCCCTGTGCAGCCTTGTCTGCTCTATTGAAGTTTCTTTGGGCAAAAACACAGACAAGGTCAACTGTAATTCCAAAGGTTCACTGCCAGCAGTAAAGAGATTAACAGCATTTTCCATGTTGAAACCGTGTCAGTCTTTCTTTTTCCATTTATATTTTCTGGCTCTATCTTGGGGGCTGTATCAAGCCACATTAGTTACGGTTTTCAGGCCATGTTGAAGGTAAACATATGTGCATGTTTACCATGCTGATCAAACACAGTGTTACAGGGCCTTCTATTATAATTGCACTAAGCTTACTGGCGGGAAAATAGCCCTAATCCTGAGCATCTAAGATTAGCATGACAGCAGACGTCAGATGGCCCAGTGTGACCAGGTTGGCTTTTGTTGTTGTCAGATTTAGGTCAACAGCTTAAGGTGGCCTTCAAATGGTAATTGACACTGATGAGCCAATCTAAGTGAAGTTTTTGTGTGAGATGCCATGTCTCACATTGGTAACATTTGCTCAGTCTGTGTCTTTGAAGAGGCGCTAACAGACAAGACCTGATTGTTTTCTGCAGCCCAATAGATGTAATTGTGCTCAGATAAGGTTGAGTTGAGTTCTAATCCCTGCTCATTTTCCTGGTGGCATTAAAGTGGCACCTCCCTGCCCTTACTGTCAGGCCAGCCCGTGGACTTGGACCACAAGGTTGGATTTCTGCCTGATTAGGAGGCAGCTTTTTCTGGCTTCACTGCAGCTCTCTCAAAGTATTTAAACTAGCAACTGCGTGGGTTGCCCTAGCCTTTCATCATTATCAAGGACTGCTGTCCAGTGTCCTGTTGTGTGACCTGCGATGTTGGTCCACTCAGTGGACACCGAAGGTGAGAGCAGCACCAGGAAAGGACACGGACAGCAGCTGAAGCGAGGTGGAAACTCTGTATTAATTAACCTTTATGAGACGGCCAGGGCTGTCTGCGGTGTCCTGTATCCACAGAAACCACGCTGACAGGGTTCACAGCAGAGGTCTCTCAGGGCAGCACCACTGACACTGTCATGGCAACTGGCACCGTGGTCACCCCAGTGTCAGGGGCTCTGCCCTGACAGGGGTGGGCTGTGACAGGTGCAACAGATTCTCACTTCGCTTCAAAATGCACATAAGATTCAGTATAGGGCTATATATTTTGATGTTTTTTTCTTTCATTCCTCTGTCGTTTAAAAGCTGTCTATTAAATCACTTTGTTCTTTTACATACAGCAAGTTTGAAATGATTCATTTAAACCTGCTGGGAGATGATCAGCTGGAAGTGTGTTCAACAAGCAAAGGCAGCAAATTGTTTCAGATTTTTCTAAAAAGAATGTGTATGTTCATATTCAGAAAATGAGAACACACATTTATATTATACAAGCTGTGTAATAATAGCCACTAGTTATTACAGTCATGCTTCAGTGCCTGTTCAGATACATGTAGGGGACTGGGTGGGAGGCTTCGTCTTCATACATACTGAAGGTTGCATCTCAAGTGCATAAGGAGCAGGGGGTGGTGTTGGTAGGGGGGATAATCCACTGAAATGACAAGCTGCATAAGAAATTATTCACAGCTCTCATAAGACCCTTCACTTTTGAAAGACATCGCTGTGAGGGGCTTATAGCTCAAGACCTGAATGTTTTCAAGGTAGTGGGCTTGAATTTTCAATTTGGATCCAATCAGTTCTAATCTACATTTGTCGTCTGCTGGGTGGCTGAGAGGGGAGAGTGCTGAGGAGAAGGAGCCGTGTGCAGTCAATCTGAAATGTTGCTAAGTAACAGAGATGGCAGACAAGGTGCTGAAATGAATGTGATATAGTGCTGTGCAAATCCCAGCTTCTCACACACTTTCTCTTCTCTCTCCATTCCCTCCACCCCTCCCTCTTCTCTGCCTATCGCTCACTCCCACAGGTCCCCAATGAGAGGTCTGCAAAGCTGAAAGGCGCCACTGGCAGAACCACAGCCAAGCCTTGGACAGACATCCCAAACATCTACATCCTGGTTTCTTCACTCCAGCTCATTTTTTAGGCCTGGGGCTGGGCCCTCTTGGAGCGTGCTGTGTTTAAGGACATACTACAATGCCTGGGAGGCCGACCTGCAGCAGAGCGCCTTCACCTACAGAGGCTGTTTTAACATAGACCTGGCTGGCCCACTTCAAAGGATCTAATCTGAGCTGTTTAACCCAGGCAAACGCTCTTTTTGATATTTGGGACGTACCTCTGTCACCCAAATGACCTAGTGGACATTGTTTTCCGCTCACATTACTGAACTATACGAGTGGATCCTAGTATTGAACATGACTCATGGGGAGGAGCCTGGCCCTGAGACACATAAGGATTCAGCTGTTCTAACTTATCTGGAAGGTTTACTGATGCATCCAGTGGTGGCCGGGCCTGGGGCCACGGTAGGCGGGAGGTCTGAGGCTGCCCATAGCAACCAGCAGCAGGTGGACAAAGGGGGCAGACCGCCTACTCATGGACCCACTGCTCCAGCTGCTGGAACCAATGGGCCCTCCCTGGGTGCTTCACAGCACCTAAAGAAGGCCCGCCTATTGCGCTCTGGGGCCTGGAATGATACAGCAAGCCAGCGGATAAGCTCACCCTCAGTTGAAATGAACGGTCAAGGAGGGGCCATACAAAATGGAGGTCTGGAGGGGTCTCCTCATGCCGGTGAAAGCACCCTGTTAGCCTCCTTGCTACAGTCCTTCAGCTCACGTCTACAGAGTGTAGCCATGTCCCAGAACTCTACTAAACCCCCAGGGGAAACCTCTCCTTCCCCTAAGGCTCCTGCAGAAAAGGAGCCACTCCCTGTGTATGGTACAGCGTCAAGCCGCTTGAAAGGTCTAATGAGAAAAAACAAACTGCAAAATCATAGCAACACGCCTTATAGTCGCAGAGGGCACAGCCAAGACCGCCCCCCAGAGTCCCCACGCTCTGCACACAGTGCCACACCCCCCACAGAGTCCTGTGCTGAGCGACTGAAGGCTGTGGCCAACATGGTGAAAATCCGCTCCAGTCCTGCACCTTCCCCAAAGCCCAGTGTGGCCTGTAGTCAGCTGGCTCTTTTATTATCCAGTGAGGCCCATCTCCAGCAGTACTCCAGAGAGCATGCCCTCAAAGCCCAACTCTCTGGAAGGTCTGCCAGTGAACGCCTGGCAGCTATGGCAAACCAGCAGCATGGTCCAGACAAAAGACCACCTAGTGTGGGGGGCACTCTGCCTGGAGCCTCAGACACATTAAGCTCCTTAACAACCTTAAACAGTATGTCGACATCAACAACACTCCCTCGATCAGGCCTGTCGAGTCCACAGAGCCCCTCTCTGCTCCGCAGTCATAGCCAAAGCTCCCCACCAACCCACGCTCAAAGTTACAGCCATACACCAAGGGAGAAGAGAGGCTTTGACTCCCGCCCCACCCGCCCTCCACAGACATGTAGCAGCTTACTACTGCTGCTTCTGAATAATCACAACAATCAGAAGCAACTGACTAAAAATGGGCACCTGGAGGACCCCTGTGGTGGTTTACCCCCCAGTGGCCCTTCCTCTGTCACATCTGACAGTGAGTGTTCCACACAGGAGCGTAGCCTGGCTAAAGACAGCAGTGATGCTGAGAGCTCCTACTCGAGCTGCTCTCCTATTGACCTCTCAATGAGAAGTCGCATAAGTGTCCGTGACACGAGCCCCAAAACTAACACTCTGTCCAGCTCCCACACCCCTCCCTCCTCTGTGCTCCCCCCTGCTCCAGCTGCTTTCTCACCTCAACCCTCTGCTCAGTCCTCCACAGCTCTTTCTCCAACGTCCGCTGCTATTGCCACTGTTAATACTTCTTCATCCTTGTCTTTCTCTACCTCCTCCCTTGACAAACTCACTGAGTCCTTAATAAACAAGTGGAAACCAGAACCATCCAGTTCAGTCCTCACTAGGAATAAAGAGCCTGAAATGAGCCCTGACCTCAAATCCCACCCTAAACTCACCCTTATGCAGCTCCTTCTTGAGCGCAGAAATAATGAGATAGCAAACAAAGGGGTTAGTAATGAGGATTTACCTCTTGACATTACTATGGCCACAATGTCTCGTAGTCAGTCAAAAGGTCTGGTTTCCTGGGATGAAAATGGTACAAATAGTTCGCCCAGTCGGCCAGTCCCTCCAGCTCTTTACCCACTGAGTCGAGAACAAAGTGGTGCCCTCTCCCCTTATTCCTACCCTTCACCTCATGTCCAGTCTAGTCCATTAGATCTTTGCAAATCCAAAACATTTCCTGTAGAGAAGTCCTCTGAGCCCGGCTTTAGTGCCAGTAAACTTTTGCAGAATTTGGCTCAGTGTGGCACTTCTTCTCCCCCTATCCCTCCTGCTAAACCACTGGGTCCAGAGCTCGATAACAGACCCCTTGCACTTTTAGAAAGGCTCAATGCCCCAGTGCACCGGACAACCACTACACCTTTGTCAGAAGGACCCTCTGGCAGCTCCACCCCCTTTAGCCGCAAAGAGCCCACTCCTCCTTCTTCTCAGATTGAAAACCTTTTGGAGCGGCGCACAGTTCTGCAGCTGCTCCTTGGGAACAATTCTGCTGCTTCCACACCCAGCCGCAAAGACAGGCCTTCTGTGAGCGGTCGTAGGAGCGTCGAGGTGTCAGGGGGCCACAGTGACAAGAGTTCTAGTGCCTCCATCATCTGTGACAGCTCCAATGGACCTGCTTTAGATGTAAAGGTCAAAACGGAGAACTTAGAAGAGAAGGGGCAGCTGTCTGGCACTTCTGATGAACTGAGTAGCAGGAAAAGATTAAGTTATGAGAAGAATAGCTCTCTGTCTGACTATCAGCCAGACCTAAAAACAGAGCCCCGGCCTGCAGAGGTCATAGCAAAATATGGCCTTCTCAGCCAGCTGCTGAAACAACAGACTGCCACTTACTACACCAGTGCTGCTGTGCAGGTGGAGCCTCAGCTCAGACAGGTGAAAGAGGAGCAGAGGGACTATCAGAGCCCCAGTCCCAAAAAGAGGCGTCTTTGCTCCGAACTGATTGATACTTTGAACAATGGCAACTCTCCCAGTGCAATGGAACATTGCAGCCTGGGTTTTGCTTCTCCTGGTGTTCAGGAGGACTTGGATCAGCGGAGGAGTCCGAAAGCAGACGAAGCTCCACAAAGAAGAACTCCTAATGAGACTCTGAGCAAAGAGAGCCGGGGCTTCAATGTGCTCAAGCAGCTGCTCTTATCGGACAACTGCCTGAAAGAGTTGTCCCAACAGTCCAGAGGAGCTCCCAGCCCTTCTGTGCTGCAGGCCAATGGTAAAGCTAATGGCAGCATTCATAGTCAGCCTGCTCACAATCACAACTTCCTGAGCCTGCCCAGCTGGCACCCACATGGACCCCTCAGCTCTGGACCACCAGGACATCTCAGAGCACTGTCCACCCCGCCTGTGGCTGATGGACCCAGTCGCACACAGTGGGGGCGCCAGACAGCACCATGGCCTATCTCTCAAAAACGGGACACGCCCACTCTGGTTAAAAAGGAGCCTGAGAGCCCAAGCCGCTGGAGTGGTCCAGAGAAGGAGGAGGAGGACTGTGACTCTAACCCTGACTCCCCCCGACTGTCTCGCTCTAACCCTATCCTCTACTACATGCTGCAGAAGGGCAGCCTCCAGCTCCGAAAGGACATGAAGGACCAGGCAGAGGGCACTCAGTCTGTGGTCCGAGTCAAAGAGGAGCCAATCAGTGACCTGCATGCTTATGAACACAGCTCCCGCCCCCAATCACCCCCCCACAACGACAAGCACAGCCATAAGAGCCGAGGGCTGAGCCAATCATCTGAATAGAGGTTTTATAAACTGTTCGAACATGACTATATAGTACTTCTCTTTTTATAATGACTTGCCAAATTGGTTTGATGAGACAAACAACAGTAATTGTTTTTGTTTATGCAATTGCATATTTGCATTGCCTCTTATGTTCTATACATTGTGGGCATGAAATTGCAGTAAAGCCTCCACAATTGTTTAATTCATTGAAAGCTCTTTTACCACCCTTGTGAGTTAAACATTGCTTTGTCAGTATCAAAAGTCCTCCTTTGAAATCGGTCTCTTTTAACAAATTACACATTTTTATATTACATTAGTGTTCAAATCATACTTTCTCTTATTCTAACTGTCATCGCATTACAATGATCTGAACAATCATGAGACTGTTTCAGAGGAGGACATTTGATTGGCTGCAGTAGCTTCATGGGGCACATCAAAGTTTGCATGGTCACAGCTTGTCATGGGCTTTATTTGAAACTTATTTTAAAGGGCAATATTCGACAGTGCAAATTCAGGGTATTGTGTTTTCAGACTGAGCAGTGTTGAGCAGATGGGTCAACAGTGTGGTGCAACTGTGTAAGCAGGTTTCTAGAGCAACAGTTAAAGGCTGCTACATGTGATAGGTTCTTTCTATACTGGTTAAACTAGCACCTCTCAAGCATGTGGCTTCATTTTTTCATTCCCTCTCACTGTTATGATGCATCCTGAGTTTGCACTAGAACTCATGCGTTTGGAGAATTATTTAATGGCATGTTATTACATTCACATTATTGTTATCTGTTGAGAGTCTGGCTATTGTGATTACTTCTTACTCAGTTCTATTGTGATTTATCTTTTGTGGCTCTCTAATCTTCAGAAATGTCAAAATAATTGCATGATACAAAGAGATGACCACAGGCCCAGCTGGATAGTTCTGCCTCTGAAAAAAATCACCGGTTTAGGTGTGCTGAGGGTATCTGGCTCATCATTTTGATTGTACTGTATTTTTTAGTATGGGTTCAATTCACACCACTTTATCCATAAAGTCTTGTCATCTTTTTAATATTTACATATATGGAATATGTCTCTTGGATGAATACATTTTCACTATGGTTAAATATTCTGTATTTGTGTATATAGTACTTTCAGTATGGAAGATGACTATTTTGTAATGTTTAAGAAAAGATATAATCCTAGTTTTTAATGCCCTGTAAATAGGAATTATATGCATACAAGTGTACATATAAAGGCAGAGGATGTTATGCCCATCTTTTGGTTGGTTTGTTTTTTGCATGTGTCTATGTGGTAAATGATAATCTATCCTGCGCTGTGTTGTGTAACAATGTCTGACTCCTCACTGCTGCCTGTTGCATGCAGACGCATGGGAACTACCTGTGTACCCTCCTGGTGACTGGGGACAATGTCAAGTCTTAATATAGGTCTTTTCTATCACAGAGAGCGTTTGTTGTATGAACAGTCTACAAATAACCACAGACTGTTAAGCAAAAAGACAAATATGTGAAAAAACGTGCATTAAATATTTTTGTGATTTTCCTTTCTGTTACTGGTTAACAGCTCTGTGAAGGAGCTAGGGGCTCTAGTGGGGGATTGACGTACAATCATAGATTTGCATTGTGCATCTGACAAATACATTTGTAGCAACAAACAAAAGACGTTTCATTTTCTCATGTGAAGCCCTGAAATGTCATTTTTTTATGTTTCTTTTTGGTGTTCATTTGCACTGATATCTCCAAAATAAAGTACTAAAATGCAGGACTGTGTTTGCATTTTTCATCTTATTGTTAGGTGGGTGATAAGAGTCTAATGACTTGACTTATACAATAGAGCTGGTGGTTTGTATTGAAGAGAACTTCAAAGAGACTGGTATTATTAAAGTGCAGTGGGAGGATGTCCTGTATTCCCTTAAACCTGCACCTCTTGGGCTGGTTCGGCTCCCTTCACAAAGGCAGGAAAGACACTGGGAGACCCGAACTCCAGATGTGCGCCATTTTAAAAAACATTCCAGATAAGAATAACATTAGCGCCATTTATGCAGCAGTTTTAATGTTGCAATAATGTTAATCAAGTATAAATAGTGATCCTGATAAACTGGAAACTACTATAGTCTGAATGTGATCCAGACTATAGACTTTTGATCCTAAATGGAACAACAAAATATTAAATAACAAACAAACTCTGGCATTTTCAGTGGGTCGAGAAAAAAATTAGGAAAAAAATGGTCATATGTGAAGAAGTGGCGCAAGGAACACAAATATTCACATAATGTAATATTGTCAACATAAAGCATTTGTCACATAGACTTACTCAAAGTGTAGGAAAAGTAACCATAGCCCTTATGCAAGTCAGAATATTGTTACAGTGTCCCATTAATCAAAAAGGAATAAAAGTATGTAGTGCAGTTACAAAAGAACACATTCTCCAAAAAGTTACTGTATTGTATCCAGATTTTACTGTATCCAAAATGTAACTGTATTATAAATGAGGATTATTCACCTCAATCTGTTGTACTGCCCAGAGGGTGAAGACAAGTTCAAGCTAAACTTCCCTTGCACTTGGTCTGCATATGAAGTCCAGTGAACAGACAGCTTTTTGTCTGCGGTGCACTTTTGAAACCATGCCCCCTCCACTTCCCTTTTATTTAATCCTCCCCATGACTGACTACACACTCTTTAAACTCCTGCTAACCTTTACCCTCCATGAACTTCTCCATTTCAAGATTTTTATCAAGGCCTGAACCGGCGCTAACCCCCTGATTTCCTGCGATTGCCGAAGCGGTGGCTAATATAAAGCAAAAGTCACAAGTTTAAACCGGGGTCAAGGTGTACGAAGTTGACAATCAGCTGTTTGTGTGTCGTTTCTCTGTGATTTTCTGACCCTCTGGAGCACGGGGCCTGGAGGATGTGAGTACTGAGGTAGAGCACATGAGATCTCCCAACAATGAGTCGAAAGGGCAAGGGAAGAACACTATAGTACAAGTCACGAATTTGCACTTTTTAATTAATACTTTGCAGCTGATATCATCAATATTCTCTGGGGATGTGGTGCTAACTGAACGCACTGCCCCGTCTGAAGCTCTGTTACTCAAATTCATTTTAATCTGAGCTTTATTTTAACACAATCTCACCAGAAAGAGTTGACTTGGTGGGAATTACAACATGTGAGACAATCCTTCACAGATGAAACTGGCTTTAGACAATCATTTTTCAGTTCTCATCTTTTTGTTGAAAATCAAAGCCCTAAACAGAACCGTGAGCACTCGTATTGATCACAGGCTCCTGAAAATGTGCTGTTTAAATCCATTTTTTATTTTATCTTCAGTCTTCTCATTTGTGCATTTAGTCACCATGGTAACCCCTAAACATTTTGCCAGTAGAGATGCATGCACAACACCCCCACCGTGATGTCTCTGCAAAGTATCAGTGCTTAAGCAAACAAACGTACTTGTGGCATAGCACAAGAAGAAGCTTTATTGAGATCAGAAGTTGAAAGTTGTTAAAAGAACAGGGTAGTACTCAGTTTCAGTAGTTTTTTGATGCTTTACTTTCACTTCTACTTGTATTTTGTTGAAGTAACAGTACTCTTGTTCAAATTCTACTTCTTCTGTTATTATTATATATTATTAGAGTTATTGCTGACTTATCATTCAATATATGAAAGCTGAAACAGTAGATTTTGGGGCTCAAAATGTATTGTGTGTATAATTCCACTGTAAAAATGTGGAGATTTGGGGTGTTTTTGTTAGAAGATGATCAGATTTGAGCTATAGAAGTTTAAAATTATTGCCTCCTTCTGCTCTTCATTTGTTGTAGCTCAAGCTTTTTAATGATACTGTATTTAAAAATGGTTTACTGGGATTATCTTGCTTTATTGTTATTGTGTCAGTGGCATAAAGTAGGTTCAGTATTACTGCAGTATATCTCTGTAGTGATATATCATGCAACAAAATGTTTTATTGTTAAGCGCTTTGTGTTACATTTTTGTATGAAAAGCACTCTATTAATAAAGTTTGATTGATTGTGACATGCCTAATTACAGAATCTGTGTCATATTTAATGTTACTTTTATTTGGTCAGCCATTAGTCTAAAACTAATGGAGACTTTATAGTGGAAATTACATATTTTAAAAACTATATTGCAGTAGTTTTCTGAGAGTAATCATAACTGTATCTGTTTTTTGAAACTTCATTCCATCTATATGTTACTGCTGTGTCCTATATCAAGGTCAGATAAGAGTCAGCACAATATATAATCAATGGTCATTGCAGCACATGTGATAGAAATACCCACAGATGTTCGATCACCCTCCCGCCTGACACCATCCGACCTTTGACCTCACATGTTATGTAAACACACACTTGAGTTTTTCAGGACATTTGGGAAACTTTCACAGAAGCGTGTCATGACCTTAAAACTGCCCTGTCAACATGTAAAGATACATATAACATACACATATTACATATATAGTGACTTTGGACTTTGAGATTGCACTGATTTAGATGTATTAGGTGTTAAAGTTAAAGGTCGTTATATTAGACTTTAGTCATGTTATAATGTTACCTCATCAAAAATATACCTGAAGTTGTATTTTTTTCACTCACACATGAAAAAAATACAACTTCATTATTAGTCTGTCTACATCTCCAAAGCTCAAAATGCTCTGTTCCACCTTGTGATGTCATAGTTTCCCTGTAGTAGTAGTAGTAGTAGTAGTAGTAGTAGTAGTGGTAGTAGTAGTGGTAGTAGTAGTAGTAGTAGTAGTAGTAGTAGTAGTAGTTACCCTTTTACCTTTTGTTTAAAAAATGTAATTAATAATAAGAGCTGCGTATAGTGTTTGTCTATGTAATAAACAGTCGGTTTGAAATAAAATGTAGGTTTTTGAGGTTGCTAAAAATACTTGTAACAACGTACATGGTGTAAAAACATTTCCTGTTCCCCCGAAATTGTAAATAAGCTTAACTATTCAGAATATTTGTCAAAATAAGCTTGAAACATTTAGAAGATCACAGTATAAAACCATGACTAGCGCTTATCCTGGTTTAAATCAGTTCACCTCATGCACAGGTCACAAGGACGAGATAAAAATAACATTTAGAACACTTGACCTTTAAGATACCAAGATGTTCTGCTGCTTTGAGAAGCACTACAAATCTAGTCCATTCAACCGCTCTCACGGCTCACGAGAACAGCTCCCATCACACAATAAAGAGGTTAGGGCCAAACACCTGGGGAAACTGTGCTTTGACAAACCAGGTCAAAACCGTTTATTTTCTCAACCTCGCTGCTCCCCCCACTGGGCCCTTTCCTTTTGAAGATCTGTCTCATGTGAAGTCTGTTCCTTAACCCCTCCCCTCTCCTCGGGTCGTGACCTTTTGGCCCGCCCCTTCTCGCGGTGACCTTGCTGATCCCGTTTCCTGGGATGGGATCAACTGTTGTCTTGCAGCTGTGGTCCTCCTCCCCCTCCCCAGCTCCTCTCCTCCCCCAGCGTGACCATTTTAAGACTATTCTTCTAATGTTTGGAGTAAATATCGCACGTGCCTCTTTTCAATTATGTCTCGTGGCCCTTGCTACTCTCCACAGTCTCCCAGAGAGAAAATGAAAGCATAATTACTCAAATAGAAAAGCTTTAATCAGCTGGATGCAAGCGTTATACAGTAGAGGTGCTGACAAATGCTGGATAAGACAGTTTATAAGCCCTGTTGGGAAAATACTTTGAAAATGTAATCCAAAAACATTCATTTTATCTTCTTTTTTACATTAATATCCTCTTTTTAAAGGCAGTAGTCACTCTCAACACCAATGTTCTGAAGAGCAAGGTAAATACATCTAATAGTTTGCCTTGAAAAAGAGGTCAAAATCTTTTATTAAATGTATTTGTTATAGAATAATGAATACCTGCATTAAAATAAATATTATGTGTGCTTTTATATTTTATATGAGTTCTATATTCTGAATACTTAAAATGGTTTCACACTGAGTTGCATTATGTGAAAGTGTAAAAACAGCTCAGTGTTTGTATCACCACATTTTATACATTTATTTATCACTAGTAAATATCACTTTTTCTGAATAAAACCAAATGAAAAAGTAAAACTACTGCAAGACAGTTACTCAGATACACTAATCTGAATATGTATTTTTGACCCATGTATTTAGCACCACACTGTTTATAACATGTAGTTAATATTTGTACAGGAATATTACGGTTATTTAAAAGTCTGTGTAATGCATGTATGTAATGCAATATTCATGATAGCGGCAGTGAGTCCCTGAAGTCCAGAAGAGCCTGTCAGTTTGAGAGATCCTGATCCTGACACTGAAAGAACATGGATGATATTTGCTATGTCAGATAAGAACAAGGGTAAATGTTTTACAAACTGGCTGGGGACAACTAGCCATGTCAATCTGCTGTCTGTAAAGCCCCTGCACATCAGCAGTACTGGCATCTGTGCTATAAGGCTACATAAAGTAAAGTACATATGACAGGTTAGACTGGTTATTTCACTTTTCGAGTGTAGTCAACAGGACATTACATTACATTCAAGCGTAGCATTCAGACATATACAGAGACCTTATATATTACAGGCAACATCGTATATTGTACATTGTATATTACTGGCTACAACTACATTATATAAACCTGAAATAATCCACTTTACACATTAGTTATTACTTGGTTATTAGTTATTACTTTATTATTATTACTTTATTATTATTACTTTATTATTATTATTATTATTATTATTATTATTATTATTATTATTATTATTATTATTATTATTATTAAATCCGAATATGAGAAAAATAAATTATTTGTGTGGAAATGTCCTTGAATTGGAGATGGAATTGTGTGTATTAATAAAATAAATAGGATTTTGTTTTAGAACCCAGCACTACTTCCTGTCTTTTTGAAGTTTCTCACATTTTCCTCACACAACCACTTGACATTTCTGGTTATACAAATGCTGACGGCACACATCATGTTTCTTATTCAGAGTTCAGTTGGGGGAATGGTTGTATTGATAGATTTTTTGTAACTGTACACTGCACCATGTTAGAACATTGGCTCTCTCTAATAATTTATAAAGCTGGTCAATAATTCTCTAATTCTCTTTCACTTTGTTCCCATCCATCATTTTGCTCCTGCCGCACTTCAGAGGAGGAATAAATGAGCCCCACTAATTTCCCCAAAGTTTCATCACAAACAGCGACATTGTGGTTGATCTGCAGGTCATGAACTCTTCGAGTAAACATTTCTTGAAATCCCCGGTAGAATGAGAAAGGCCAGTTCAGTGTCATCTCGTCTCGCTTGGACCGGCCTGGGACGTGAACTTTGGGCTGGGAGCTGAGGGTCGTTTACGACAGAGCACGCCAGATTTAACTCTGAGTTTGTGCTCTGATGTTCCACCCAGCGTGAGGCCAGAAAGAGCAACAGTGCCCCTGCCTCACTCACCAGAGGAAAGGGTGGAGCAGTTACAGAAGCTTTGGTCTTCTTGCATAATCGGACAACCTTAACCTTAGAAAAAATAAGGTTAGAAACAAAAGGTTAAGCATGTGACTTTTAACACAGTATCCAATGAGAACACAGCAGTTAGAAATTATGAATAAAAAACATCTAGCTCAAGACAAGTGGGCTAATACTAAAATAATATCAATTAAAGTATAATTATTAATGATTTTTTTCTCTGACGCCTCTCTCCACATTCAAAACACAGATTTATTAATGACTAATTTAATAATAATACTTTTATTTCCCATGCATTTTTAGAATGTGTATGTAAATAAATGCAATATTTGGATAGGCCTATCACTATAATTACCATTTCTGCTTATCGTCCTGCATATCGACACCTTACTAAAATAATCGATAATAAGTCATTTTTTCAGGTTTTTCAGGAAACAAAAAAACTCCCCCCAAAATTGAAATTAATATTATTATTAAAATGACTATGGCAATTATTTTAGGAAGGTGATGATATGAAACAATGTTGTTTGGGGGCTGAATACTTATGTGTGTACAATTTCTTTGCTATAATGGCAGATTTTTCCATGTTTATGTAAAAACATAAGAGCTGTAGGTTGAATAAATAACTTATGGCTAATTCTTAGTTCATTCAGCTGTTTATGCTATTTTTAAAAATGGTTTAGAGGGATTATGCTGCTTTGTGTCGGTGGCATAAAGTAGTTAATATTCTCATTTATCAAAATGTTTCTCTGTAGCAATATATATCATGTTTCAACATTTGTTATCGTTACAGGTCTATATCTGGAGCATCTGTTAAAGTCATATGTGTTAAAAAAGGTACAGAATTAGTACAGTGTAATAAATCATGGTGAGTATTTTTATTTTTGTAAGTTTTACCTCATTTGCAATAACAACAGTGCACAAATCTAAACTTGTCTTGTTAATTTTCTCATGTGGATTTTGAAGAATCCAAATTGACAGTGTGCTTGTAACGGGGTAGTAATTAAAGAAGCGTCAGTATGTGTGTGATAAATATGAACAGGCGGTAATTGCCGGAGCCCTGAGCAGCGAGAGTAAATGTCTTCCATAATAAGAATTACAAACCTGCAAAATGGCCAGACTGCTCACAAACACAGATCTTGTCAGGATGCACTACATCCAGCTACGACAGCCTTTAACTACTTCATTCTTCACCCTGTCATAAAATCAATGCTCATATTGCACTCTGAGGAGAAAAACCCGGGGAAAGGAAAGGACACAATCACTGTTGTTTATAATTAAATGAACTGAGTATTGTTGCTGTCTTGCCTGTTTGCAGCAAAATACATTAATATGTGTTTGCCAGGCACTTTTCGTGTTTCTCAGGTGGATAACATAATAACATTAGTGATAGATGTGCTAATATCAAATGTGAGTTAGGAACAGCACTCCCAGCATGCAACGCTCATTGTCTAATTTACAACTTGCCCTACATAAGATTAAAGATTCATTCAGTGTGTAATTGTTACTTGCATTCTAGGTTTCAGTCGGCTTCAGGCCAGTCTTCCAGCTCCCGTTCAGGATTCTGTTTCAGGATCTGGAGGTGGGTCCCTAGAGGCAGCACGGTGGTTGCCCACTACTCTTGGCAAGTTGCCCTAAAGGTGCTGGTTGAAGAATGGGTCAAATGCAGAGGACAAATTTCCCCAAAGGACCAATAAAGTCTGGGAATAAAAAGGTGAGTTAGTTAGTTACAACCACAATATCAGGGGCAATATAAAGATTGTACTAATGCAAGATATAAGGCTAATACTGTGAGCCACAAGGAGTCAGTGAAGGTGCATAATGGGTCAATGACGTCTGTCCAAATGCAGTTTCTTCAGTTAAAAAGGTTCAAATTTCATAATAATTAACCACATACCTGTAGTACCTCTGACCTCTATGGAACCAAATCATTTTTTTCAGAAATCATTAGTTATTCTGCATGTTTTTTGTATTTAAAGTGTTAAAATGTCATGTGGTGCTTTTGAAACTTCTTTAAAAGTAGAGTCATTATTTTTTTTGGGCATATTTTCTGAAGCGTTTTGTAGTCTCACATGACATTTCAGCTTTCTTGAATAGGTATTTTCTCCATAATAAACAAACAAATTGTTTGTTTTTTTTCAAATATCATGTTTTTATGTTTTCATGTTTTCAAATATCAACTCAGAACCTGATTAATATCCCAACCATGTTCTTGAAAATAAAACAATTTTAAGGTTATTCTTGGTCAGACCACATGGTATTTTTTTAAGGTTTATTTACCTGTTATATGTCATTGACCCATATATCCTGTATATAATATGTATGGGTGACCAATTTAACATTTTAATTGCACAAAAAAAGGACAGACTGCAATAATGCCATATTGTTTTTAGTTTTTATCAGTTGATTTGAATATTAGAACACCAAAGGGTATCAACATATTAGTGCACCAAACAGACCAAACCAAAGACTGGGTGCAGACCAAACAATTCTTAACCATTATGTCATTCATTTTTTCACCTAAAATGAGTGCGCTAACACTTTTACCTTTGTAGAAATGGTCCTGCACAGTCTTGGTTTCTTTGTAAAAAATAATAGTGGGACAAGGGACAGAAGCCTAAATGACGACCAAAGAGGAACATGTAGTCACGCTAACTGCACCCATAAGATAAGCTTCATTTCAATGCAGTACTTCAAGTATTTAGAAACAGGATTTAATTTTCAGGAAGTGTCTTTGCTACTTTTAGTTATTCAACAACTAAACAGACTTTAATTTTGAGACAGTTTCACTTTGTCTCATGCCTGAAAACATACACACAAAGCTTTAAGAACAAATTGGCCCAAATATATCAAACTTCACAGTCGCTGCCAAGTCATTTAGATTTAAAACCATTATGTGATAGACTACACTCATATAAATGAACACAACTCAATTTCATACAGAGAGCGGCACAATGGCCCATTCTCCAACGCTGCAGATAATACTGTAAGAAGCTTTGTCAGCCAGATCCAGAGACATATAATTGCCGGAAGCCCTTGGTTAATAAGAAAATATATATCACTTAATGCATGATGATTCTACAATGTTGAAGCTTTGGAGCCCAGGCACTGGCAGTCTTTGAAATCCCAGAATGAGATGGAAGGCATTTGCATAAATTGACTAATTAATGTTGTTATGCTATAAGCTTTCATCTACTATTGCATTAAAAATTACTCTGTTGTATGTTGGATGCATCGTCTGGTGGCTGTGCGGAGCTTTACATCGTCTTAATCCACTTTTCCCCTTAAACCTAAAAGCATGCATGCATATTTTTAGCTTTGAATTTCCTTCATGGTTAATAAAGTATCTATCTATCTATCTATCTATCTGTTTAAATGGTTCATCTTCTAGCATGGAAGTCCTCACCAAAGACTTAGAGTTTGGTAGCCGGTCACTGAAGCTCTTGCTATTTTTGCTACTTATTTTGAATTTATTGTTATCATTTATATTTTTGCTCTTTGTTATAGTTATACATTGTGATGTGTGAGGTACAGTGTTCAAATAATTTCCCTTGTGGATCAATAAAGTTTGTCTAAGTCAAAGTAGTGAAGATATGGATATGTTCAAGAATGGGTTAAATGAAGACAGCAAACTTTCCTTATCGTCACCTTCCTAAAATAATCGGCTAGTTTATTTAGGCAAAAAAATGCCATAATTTCAATTTTTGGGGGGGGTTTTGTGTTTCCTGAAAAACCTGAAAAAATGACTTATGCGATTATTTTAGGAAGGTGTCGTTATGGTAACAATAAAGTATCTCCTACCTTACCATTATTTTCTATTACTGCTTTAGGCTTATAAAATATCTTTTATCATCTATCCTCATGGAAACCAAACCAGGCCAAGTTACTGGTCAGATCTGTGGAGAGGCAACCCCGATTACAGTCAGAATGTTTGTTTTTTTTCTGTATTTTTGAGCAATAAAACCACCTGTAATTGAATACATGTGAGGTAGATCTGTTTAATGCCATATTGTGTATTCAAAGCAGAGCAATTACACCATATCCATAAAAACAAGAAGATGACAGACTCCAAATGGAAATGTTACATAGTGCGGCTTTAAATTTAGTATTTAGTTATTGCACTCAATTGACATTTCTTGCACATGCTCCATGCCTGGTGGGTGGGAGCGCCTTTCAAGTGAATGTCCTTAAAATGCTTGAATTGAACCCTTGAAAAATTGGATGACTTCCAAACCAAATAGTCTTATACAGCAGATAAAGTAAGTTAAGTTTTGTGCATGTCCAGAATGTTAAGACTGGAGATGAGGCAGCCTCCCCCGCAGAGCAGATCCTTGGGCTCTTCATCAAGGGCCCTCAAAGCTATAGCCTACTTCACTATTCACACGCACCACTTTATGGGCTATACATCTGTTTTCCCCTTTCACACTCACATTAGAATTAGTAGCCCACGCAGGTAAGATTAGACCATAGCACGGGCGCCCCACGGAGCTCCATTCAGACACATTTGTGTAACTCAACTATTTTAAGTTATGATGTCATCCGGCGTGTCCCGTTCATGGTGGATTACTGAATTAGACAGACAGCGAGGGGATTTTCGGTGTCCTGGTGTGAGTGAAGCTATTATCACACAGCCCGCAGGCTTCATTTCAGGATCCGTTTTGATCTTCAACAAACAAGTCAGAGTCCTTTATATCAGCCTGTCAGCCTGGCCCAATCTACACAGACTACTCCATGACTTTGCCAATTGATTCATCAACTTATTTTCTGATTGGTTTCCTGACAGGGCCCCACAGACGCTGATTGATGGCCCCACCCCCTGCCTCGAGGTCAAACTGTGGGTGAGGAGGTGTCCGTGCGCTCAAGACGTCCCCTTGTGTGCGTAAGGTAAACTTTACTCTACCAACTTCAGCTACGTGTGCAAAGTAAAATATTGATTAACACCCAGCCCTGATTTATCATTCTGTTTGACTCGCAGTTATGACTGATTTACATTAATCATTTCATTTTTCTACGTTCCTGCAGATGCTGTGGGTTTTTAACTAATAGATCCACGGTTCTTAATTATTCAAAGCTTAAATCCTATGGAAATGACATGTTGCCATCTGCTGGACAGTAGCGGAATTACAACGCAATACTCCAAAACATAACTATACATTCAAATGCTGTAATGCCATTTATATATTTATTGTATTCATGCTTTTAAAATTATTGGTATAAAAAGTTGCAGGGAGATTACTGCACAACTTCCAATTTGAGCTTGTCAAAATGCATCCCCCATCAGGACAAATTATCACCCTACCTATTAATATTTATATGCTCTAGTTAGATGACACGGTTCATGATAACAAAGCATGATGAGGGCCTCAGTTCAGAACATCCGAAGCCTGACCCAGTTCCATTGAGGACTCTTCTTTTCCATCTTGCTCTGAATTAATAACAGCTGACAGATTTGAATGCCCACTGTTTCTATCCTACTTTGAATTTAGCGAGAATTGTACATAATTCATTTAGCCTACTAACTTCAGTAAAGTTGCCAAAGTGTTGTTGTAGTTCTGCCTATTTTCATCTATTTACTAACCTATTTTTAAAGACACCAAAATGAACTACAACCAAATGTGGATTTTAGTGGCATTGAATGATGGCTTCCTATCAGCTGCTTCAAGCAAGTGCACACAGAGTCTATAGGGATACTGATAGCACTTCCTCAAGCCAAAAAGATCTTAAAATTGGGTCCTGAAAAATAAGGTCACTCTAGCTTTTACTTGGTAGTCTAGTAACAACACAGAACACAAAATGCTGCATTAGAGAAAAATGGAAATTGGAAATGAGTGAAGAATTAGAGTTAAAGCAGCTTTCTAAAGACCAGTGATGTAATGGACAGTGCGCCTTGTGCTTATTTCAAATATGTTATTGTATTGCCTAGATATGTTTGTCAGAGTAGCATTAAAATATCTATCTTAGGATGACCAGACATCCCTATTTACCCGGGACAGTCCCAGTTTTGAGTCTCGTGTACGATGTCCCATGCAGCAGATTTATCTAAAACTTTTTACCAATTTGATCATTGCCAACAGAAAAGAAATGAATACAGCCTGTGTTTATTTGTTTAGCTAAAATGCACAAACAGACATCCCTGAGATTATCTACTGACCCACAAGTGAAAATGGACAATGACACAGGCTCTTTACAAAAGTGTGTCCCAGTTTTGAATTTTGAACACCTGGTCACCCTGATTTACCTTGTATTCATCCAATTACAGCTTTCTTTAGTGACCCAAAATACCTTGAAAAATATACTTTGTTACAGTGTAAGTGGGCTGGCCTCTCCACAGATCTGACCTGTAACTTTGGCTGGTGGTGTCACTAGATAATGTCAAATCTGTGGAATATTTCAGCCAAAATAATAACACTTCAGGAGGCTATAACAGAAGATAAATAACAGTCAGCAGATGTTAGCCTTTGTATCCAGTCTGAATGAAACCTGGAATGGTGCATCCTTCCTCATATGAAGAAAGTAAAGTTACAGTTTCCTCTTTTAAAAACACAACAAGTCTTACATAAGACCAATGAAATATTGCTTATAAGAGAAAGTTCCTATGCAAGTTAATACAATGAATACAAGGTATTGGAACTAAAGAGATTTGATGCAGTCCACAATAGCTTTTGACAGTATAGTTGCATTTTTCATCCCTAACAAATAACTAACCTCAGCAACCTATAGTTTAATATAGACTTAGATAAACTTTATTGATCCCCAAGGGAAATTGTATGGACACAGTAGCTCACACATCACAATATATTATAATAACAAAGAGAAAAAAATATATAAATGGTAATAATAAATTCTAAATAAGCAAAAAAGATATGAAGAGACTGGTGTCAAATAATAATTATTATTATTATATAAATGTATACATACAAGTCAAAATAAAATAGAAAAATAAGTAATAAAATATAAAATCTCAGCTATACACAAGAAGTCATAGGAAGACTGTGCAATAATGATATGATTATTGACACTACATAGGGTTATTTGTTACATAAGTGTGAGTTATTGAGTTGATGAAACATTTAGACCCAATTTAATACTTAACTTTAAAAAGATAATCAATTTCCAAGCAGATGAACGTTGTAGTAGTTGTTGTTGTTGTTTTAATGCAAGTGACCACCAGTAAGGTTTGTTTTACTGAAATAATTACAGAGAGTGCAGAGAGTGTTCCTTTTATGAAGACAACAAAGTTAGTTTCCTCTTTTAAAAACAATTAAATATGCTAATATAATGGAAGCAAACAAACACACAAACAAAACGATTAAACACACAATGAATGGGTCTAACTCAAAAAAGAGAATCGTTTTTCAAGCAGAGTAAACCCATAGACCGTATAAAAGGAGCAGTATAAACGCGCAGCAGACGCACTCACGCCTCTTGACGCAAATGGAGTGGAGTCAGGCGTGAGTGGTCGAGCACAGATCCCAGCCCTAGAGCAGAGTGTTTTCATGCTTTCAACCTGCGCCACTCTCTCTGCCATGGCGTCCGTAATGTATCTCATGAAGGAGGGGACATCATAGCAGCGCATACCTTCTTGATTCTCTGAAGTTTGCGTCGTGCGTTTACCACATTCATTCTTGAATACAAATATTCCGTGAACCGGCCATGACCGTGGAGCAGAATGTCCTCCAGCAGCATTCTCAGAAGGTAAGCGCGCAGGCTAACTTATGGCTAACTTTAGCTAAAGTGATGCTAACTGGGGCTCAAACTGCGTACCGAGTTGGTTATGCAGTATCCTTTGGGCGTTACTTAACCCGTATGTCAGATTATTATCCAACTCAAAGAAACATGCAAAATCAACACATAAACTGCCTGGGAAACGTCCACATGATCCAAATTAGCTTCGATGTTATTCCCACGCATAGCACTCCGTTATCCAATGTTTTGCAAGATGCTCAGGAATGTTAGCTCAAGTCTGCGCGGAAAGGAAGTTCACCTAGACATAAGCATTTTCCAAGTGCATGCAAATGTGCACCTTTATGAATGGATTGCATCGTTTCCCATGTGCAAAACACGCTTTATTTTAATTAGCCAGTGTTAGCTACCCACAGTGTCGTCAATAGAAATAAACAAGGCCAGCAGAAATCGGTGAAGTTTTGTTTAACTTGAAAGGTAAGGCTAAAATATTTAGGTTAATAGGTTAGTTCTGTTTGGTCTTGTGGCCACTCAGACTTTTTATGCATGAATATATGGATTTGTTGTTGTGATCAGGTGGTCTCAGTACGGAAATATCTTTGTTTACAACGCGTGGCCAGTGGGAAGCATAGAGGGACACTGGGGGCTGTTCTGGTTCAGGGCGTTTCATAACACACAGATGCTCTTAGGTTTCGTTTATAGGTGTGTTATGATCGCGTATGAGAAGTCTGTCAAGATGGACTCATTTCTAAGCTTCGTCTCAGGGATTAGTGTTTGACAGCTCTGCTTAGTTATGTAACTCAAGTAGTGATGATGGGAAAACACAACTATGCTGCGGCGTGTTGCCATGTGCTGTCTGTGTAATTATGGAGCTTTAAATTGATATGTTGTATCCTATAAAAGGAAATCCAAACCTTAATTGTGATATTATTCTAAAGTATTATTTCACCTTTAGAATAATATAGTCAAACCAAATGCTTCAATAAAAATACAGATGTAAAAGTAATAAAAGGAAATGAATAAAACAAAAATGTATAGTAGCGCTAAATATGTTCCCACATTGACTAACGAACACATTTCAGCAAAGGTAAAAAAGGTGTGATTATAACTGGTATTTGGCGTTTTGTGACTTGGTTGTTTGCAGAATAGTAATAAGGTGTAGTGTTTGTACGTGTAATAACTTGTATATAGTCACATGAGGTCAAATTCAAAACGACGCCTAATCCTGTCTATCTGTCTGTGTTCTTTTTGCAACTGCTTTAAAGCGCATACCAAAACTGTGCCAGAACCCGATATCTGTAATGCAGTGGGAATGCCCCTGTCTGTAACCTGCCCCACACTGGCCTTGCACAGAATGCAGCGGTGTTATTCACAAGCGGATGACCACTATGACAAACCGCTAAGACAGGCTGGTCACATGAGGATGAGTCCTGTGTATCCTGGTTACATACAGTTGTGTGGTTTGCTGCAGAGGACTGTTTTCCTCTGCTATAATCTGCCCTGCAGTCTAAGTGCCAACAAATAACAACATTTACCAATTACTATTCTGATATAGTAACATTCTCTTCACATAAAAAGAAAATGTGTAATTATATACAGCATTATTTCGTTATAAAATTCTTAATATTTGAGTTATAAATGTTACTTACTCTTGCATTTAAGACCTATGGGGAATGTAGACAAATGAACTGCTAACAACGTAGCACAACGCAGAGATTTTTGTCTACATCTGCCATTGATTACAAAACTCAAACCGTTTGCAATTATCAGATTACAAATTGATAGATTAGAAAGATTCCTCTTCAGTTGCAATAAAATTATACTTAATTGAGTGCAGCTTAACATGCCAAATCTCTAGGCGTGACTTTCACTGTTTTATGTGCAGTTACTTAAGCAACCATATTCAAAGTGAGTCATGGTTCAGATTTCTATTTATTTTTTTAACTTGCCAAGTTCTTGTTTTGCTCTAAGTATTGTGCAAGCCTTCCTATAGTCTCAATAAAAATCGTTATTAAAAGGAAAAAAAAAAACCTAAGTTGAACGACACATCAACAAACTTTATATTATTAGCTGTTGTGTGTTGCCCAGTGCACCTGTAGAAGCGGAGGTTAGACTTCTGCTTTGGACACTGACACTAAGTGCTCTCCTCTAGGCCATTATTTATAGAACTTTATTCAAGGTATAGATTGCAGGTTAAGTGGGGTGTGAAGCCAGCTTTAGGGCATCTGGCTTTGGCATGTTTTGAACAATAACAGGCTTATGAGATTTCCAAGAATTGACAAGTAATGACTGTGTTTCAAGTTTGGATTTCTATTTACCTTTAGGCATTTAGGGAATACTTTGAATGGTTACTTTATAGTTGCGGGAAACTGCAAATGAAACAGAACAGAGTCTTCAAATCCTCCCTTAAACTACGTAAATATTTATCAAGAGCCTTATGAGTGTTTTTAAATGACAGAATTTTACTTTCTCTTTCAACAGCATCAACAGACGCTACTAAACCAGTTGAGAGAAGTTACAGGCACTACAGACGTTCAGTTGCTTCAACAAGCCCTTCAGGTATGCAGTAATAAAGTAACAGCAATGGTAACACTTTTGCACAAAATTAGTAATTTTAGATGACTTAAATTGATAACTTGATAATGACACTAAGGAAAAGGCTTGATGTGCTATACACATGTTGGTACCACAATGATGATAACAAGTTTGTATTTCTGTAAACAATAGGCTGGAATTTATAACACATTATAATATTTTTGTCTTTAAAATTTCCATGTGATCTTATGCTGTTCCTGGTATAGGACAAGGCTATTCTAAAAATACTCAGGAACGGTCAAAGTTTGGCATCTATATGTGATTTCTTTCATATTCAAATCCGTATCTACTTTCAGTATTAGTTTTATTATAGATTTGTATCTGGGTATTAACACTTAAGTCAACCCTGTCCCCAATTTATATATGCATTTCACTCTTATTACAATTTTAAAATGATACCTACCTGGAACTGAACTAAACAACCAATGAAAATGTTGCAGGTGAGCAATGGAGACCTTGGGGAGGCCGTTGCTTTTCTAACGGAGAAGAACGCCAAAGTTCCTCAGCAACAAGATGAGACGACCTACTACCAGACATCTCAGGTGGCTGGTGACAGGTACATCAGCGTGGGAAGCCAAGCAGACACAAGTAAGCAACAAAACTTGATGAACATGATTGCTAAGGATGCTACAGTACTCATTTATAATATCAAATTATTTAATACGACCCCCACAATTCAAAACAAAACATGTGTAGTTCAGTACATAGTTTCACAGATACAGCTGGAAAGGATCTAACTCTGCTGTATTTAAACAGTTAAGGCATAGTGTAATTGAACTGAATAGTATAGTAATAATGTGGATGGTTTTAGTTTGAGAATTCACCTTATTCTGCCCCACCCACTTTTGTCTTTAAATGTCCAAACTGCTTTCTTGTAGTGGCAGTTCTGGTTAAACAAGGATTTGATTCATCTTAACGGCAAATTTGAGGAAAGTTCTCATTAAATATGACATAAAGCAGGTTAATTCTTTAAAATGTTCAATGTTCAAGTGCAGCAACAAGTCCACAATGTGCCGATTCTCTGGGCTAAAGTGGGTATATAGGCCGTATTGAAAGGTGAATAGTATAATTGAAATAGTATGTTTATTGATAATTGCATTAAAATAAGAGATGTGTTTGTTTTTGTTCTTTTGGAGACCTAAAATCATATTATGACCCATGTATGAGGTTTGAGTAGTAGTTGCGACCTTATTGAATATCGTCCTTCTACAGACTGAAAAACTTTAGTGACACTTACATCTTATGTCTCTGTAGATGTGATCGATCTCACCGGGGATGACAAAGATGACCTCCAGAGGGCCATCGCGCTCAGCCTTGAGGAGTCAAATCGGGCATTCAGGGAGACGGGCATCACAGATGAGGAGCAGGCCATAAGCAGGTGACTTTAAAGCTACAGTATTTAACTTTTGGATTGGAATCCATTACCTGTTTGTTTCTGTGGATATGTCCTAACTCTGTCTGGAATGTTCCTTGGTATAGCATTAAACAACTCTACTTTACATTTATAACATTAGAGATGTTTTTTAAGCTCAAAATGACTTAAAAAAAACACAAAAAACAGGCATTCTTACTGTGATTGGCGTTGCTTCTTCACAGAAACATACCAGGCAAAGTAATAACATCATCTTTGACTAACCCTGCAGCAGAAAAGTTACACAATCCACCTTTTAATATAATAAAGTTTTATTTGTCTAACAAGCTCTTCACATGGTACTTTATGTGCATGTGACAGAGGGTAAATAATAGTATTCTTTCTTATGTCTTTTTTCTAGAGTTTTAGAGGCCAGCATTGCAGAAAACAAGGCAAGTCTGAAGCGCACCCACACAGAGGTATGGAGCGATTCTCCAAATCCGCACGACAGAAAGAGGATCGACAACTGCCCCGTGGGGTTGAAAAATGTTGGCAATACCTGCTGGTTCAGTGCAGTTATACAGGTGAGACTCTGCTCTTCCTATCAATCAAACATGCCATGTCTTCTTACATTTGCCTTTAACTTCCTTTTTCTCTGTTTAATAAATTCAAATTAGTTTTGCCCCAGTACAGATATTTTAAATATTGTAAAAGTAGCCTTTAGGACAATAATAAGACTTACTTAGGCTTAGACAAACTTTATTGATCCACAAGGGAAATTATTTGGATACAGTAGCTCCCACATCAGAATATATTATAATAACAAAGAGCAAAAATGTAAATGGTATATTCTCGTAATGGCAATTCTAAATAAGCAGCAAAAGAGAGAGAGAGGTGTCAAAAAAGGCATAGTTATATGTACAAGTAAAAATAAAATATAAAAATACAAATATATCTCAGCTCAATATAATGACAGGACATAGGATTATCTAGAGTATAAGTGTTTGGTCTGCATTTAAGTCTAAAGCGTTTGCATCACAGTGAACCAGGAACTGCAGTTGGCATGCTAGCATTACTATCATAGCAAACTCTATTCTGGCCTTATAAAGCGCTTATAAACTCATCGCAGAGACAACTCATTGGCATGCTATGTGTGAGGTAAGTGGGGATTAACGTTGGGCCGTTGCAGTCTGTTTAAAATTAAATACTTCTCTTTTTCATGTTATTAAGACAGTAAAAATGGCACAGCCCCTTTTAAACTAATCGAGTGCTGCACAAATATGAGAGATGAGCTCTGAATACATCATCACATGGTGTCTGCCTTCTGTGTGTAATATAACCCCGCCCCATGAGAAGTGGGCATAGGTTCAAGCTCATCATGCTGTGCTACATTCAAGTAAACAACATTTCACTATACAAGCAAAGTGCAGCATATGTGCTTGTTGTTGGAAACTGATATCTACTTTATTTGATTTTGTGACCTTAAATTACAGTGTGGAAGTCATATAGGCGATTTTTCATGTAATAATTAAAAATCTGTTTTCCTGTAATGCAGATATGTTGTGACTAGGGCTTTTAAGGATGTATTTGCTTTGACAACAGCAGAGAAGAGAAGTTAGTGATTGAATTCGCAGAATTTGGTGTTTTTGGTATTTCTTCATAAAAAGGCTGATTAAACTCATGATTCACAAGTTTAATCTGGCTTTGTATAAATACATTGTTGCCTAGTACTTTTATCTGCGTAGATTTTTGTTTTTTACATGGACTCCTGTGCAAGTGTAGTCTTGTGAGTGCAATTGGAGTCAGATACACAGAAATACAAAGTAGTTTTAAGAGCATTTGGCACACCCCCTTTCTAATCGATGAATTAATCTGCAGGACATGTCTTAACTGCAATATTGGTCTAATTTTACTTTATTTTTTTCCCCAAGTCCTTGTTCAACTTATTGGAGTTCCAAAGGCTGGTCCTCCACTACTCTCCTCCAGCCAGAGTCCAAGACCTGCCTCGCAACCAGAAGGTGAGCATTTAGGAAAGACAAGTGACTTTGAGACCCTTTTGTCCCTTATGTTAAAGGTGCACTGTGTAACATTTCTAGTGGAGGGCTCATTACCTGTTTGTCTCCATGGAAATAGTATTGTTTTGTCTAGAATGTCCCACAGTATAGATTAAGACTGTCTATCACGAAAGAGACGAGCAGGTTACAGCACTACAATGTTTGTGAAGGTTTTATGAATAAATGTTTTATCGGTGCACTTTGAGTTTCACTGACTTTCAAAGCTATTGTGTCAATTTTTTTCCCCAGGAACATAGAAACCTGCCATTCATGCAGGAGTTGAGAAACCTCTTCTCTCTGATGGTGGGCTCTAAGAGGAAATATGTAGATCCTTCACGGGCTGTGGAAATCCTGAAAGATGCTTTTAAGTCCAGTGAGTTACAGCAGGTAAGACAATTTACATGTTGTATTTTTGTTTTGATGTTTTGCATTTTATTTAACCTATCTCCTGTATGAGGACAAAAAGATGGTCCCCATGACGAAAATACTTAGATTAACAATATGATTTAAATTTAGTGTGAGTTGTTTTTGTAGATTTTATCTCTTCTTCCTTCAGGCCAAGCTATCGGCCACTCCTCTGATCCCACTAATTTGTAACCTTTCAAGAACGCTTAACCTTTCTAATGTTCTGCTAGTAATCTGTCCACCGACCCTTCTTATCCTCTTTGAACTCGCTCAAATAATATTGACCAGGAATTAGCTGGGGTGCATACATGTCCTATAATGTAACTTCCATCTGTCAAGTGCGCTGAGCCTGTCCTTACATAAGCAAAAGCGCTGAGCCCATGTCTGCAGAGGGCATCTTAGGTCGCCTCATATGGCCTCTGTTCTCATCCATCATGTCACTCCTCTGTATTAGACCGGTCAGATAGACATTGAACTGAATTACAAGTCTCCATTGATGTCTTCTTGAGAGTGGCCCCAGGACCTGCAGTTTCCCTTTGAAGTTCAGCTATTTCCTTTGTCAAGATCAGCTCCCTCATATCCAAAGATCAGCATGCTTAGACAATGATGGTCCTGGCAATAAAACAGGGATGGGCAATATTTTGGTTGCAATAATGGTATCTGTGGTAGGGTTTTTCCCCGGATATTGTATCAGTCTGACAATGAAACATCTAGCTATTTAACTCTAGCTATAGAGGTTCCAATATTTTGCACCAATATTTTTTTAGCTGCCCTTGTGTGCCTATGTGTGCCCATGTATCATTCCTAGTTTGTCCTCAGTGCATCTGATGTGTTTGTTTTTGTACAGACTAAAACAGAACAGAATAAAAATGGAAAGAGAAGAGCAATTGGGTTAAAATATCTGAGACGTATTTATATGTACCAGATAAACATGTATGTGTATTATTTTTTACAAAACCATGCTAAGATCTGGTTTGGAAATATTTGCTATTGGCCACTACAGCAATACCTACGTCGGAAACTTGTATCCAACCATTCCTAATAAAACGCAGTCCAACCACACAAGATTGATACACATTATTAACTGGGATGACTTTCGCTGACAGCGATTGGAAAACACGGAACATCGTGATGACTATTTGAGTCTGATTCGTTGAGGCGTCACTACAGCGGAACAAGATGAAAAATATTGTTGACTCTATCATAGGCTGAAGTACATCTGTTGGTGTCACCATATTTGTTGTGGTTGTTCGCCTTTGACTTACATACAAACCTCAATGCTGCTCTCAAGATGGATTCTCATGGCTTTGTAAACTAATAAATACCGAGAATCCATCTTGCTGTGCAAGGTTAGTCCAACCAGTAATTAAAAAATATTCTTTACTTTGTTTTTATCATTAGCAGGATGTGAGCGAGTTCACCCACAAGCTGCTTGACTGGCTTGAAGATGCCTTTCAGATGAAGGCAGAAGAAGATCGGTAAACAAAAAGTCTACTTTGGCATGCATTTCTGTGATTTTCTTCTTGTAGTAGTTTTATGTTAGTTTTATGCTTATTAAAATACATTCTCCTAACTGCGTCAGGGAGGGTGAGAAGCCGAAGAACCCGATGGTGGAACTGTTCTATGGACGGTTCCTTGCTGTTGGTGTCCTCGAAGGTGAGATCATATGTATAATCACAAACCATAAAGAGTACAAGACATAACAAAGAGAAGGAGGGCTGGCACGCTCTGATTGCAGTAGCGGGAATGCAAGCGAGTCTTTGCCCCCAGTAATGAAAGGTGACCTTGCCTTAATGAGATGTGGTCCATGTAAACGAGCAGGGTGGGTGCATTGATTGTAGAAGACCTTGACGGCTGATTGACATTGTGCTTATTATGCATGACAATACTGGCCCAGAGCCATACAAAGCTGGGCCAGTGGTCTCTGCTACTCATAAAATGACCTTAATGCCTCATCTGCATGTCCGCTAGCATCTCCCTGTTCCACTGTGGGGAGATTCTGAGCACAGTTTAAATCATCATAATGCGTGAGTGACTGCTGAACAAGTCAAAAGCAAACAAGTGTGAAATGGATTTAATTATTGCAGAGCTTGCACATTCACATTGGGTTCATGTTTTATTCTTCAAGTTCAATTCTACTAGTTTGACCACATCTCTGCATTGATTTCTCAGGCAAAAAGTTTGAGAACACAGAGATGTTTGGGCAGTACCCTCTGCAGGTGAATGGGTTCAAGGACCTTCATGAGTGTCTGGAGGCCGCCATGATCGAGGGGGAGATTGAGTCACTCCACTCAGCAGAGAACTCAGCCCGGTCTGGACAAGAGGTCAGAGTTAGAAAAGGACTGCAAACTGTACACATGAAATATGTTTTTAAGCCCAACACAATCTGCTGGCAAACACTGAAAAACATATTGTTTGTGTAATTCTATTTTGTATATATATTATGTGAATGTGTATGTATTATATTTTCTTAAACCTTCTATTTGCCTTCCAGCACTGGTTCACAGAACTCCCTCCAGTATTGACATTTGAACTCTCCAGATTTGAGTTCAACCAGGCCCTGGGACGTCCAGAGAAGATTCATAACAAACTTGAGTTTCCCTCTATGCTGTACATGGACAGGTGTGTGTTTTTTCACTTTCTCCTAAACTGATCTGAGTGAGGGTTCAATAACGGGTCTTCTTTTCTTCTTTAGATATATGGACAGGAACAGGGAAATAACCAGAATCAAGAGGGAGGAGATCAGAAGGCTGAAAGAGCACCTTACATTACTCCAACAACGACTAGAGAGGTACTGTATAGAAACACAAACACAGTTCCTCACATTTTATCCTGTAGATCAATCCTTTGTCATAGTCACCTGTCTCTTTCATTTCTTTTTCCTCTTAAAGGTATCTGAGTTATGGCTCTGGCCCCAAGAGGTTTCCTCTGGCAGATGTTCTCCAGTACGCCATGGAGTTTGCCTCTAGTAAGCCCGTGTGCACCTCCCCTGTGGAGGACATTGACTCTTCTGCTGCCCCTGGAGGTGCAACCAGTCAGCAGTTGCCCCTGCCAAGGCTAGTTACAAATTGTCAATTGTACAATTATTTGCAATTTGTCATAGAATTTGTTATAGAAACATTCTCAACTAGAAAGAATCTAAATAAACTATCAAATGGTAATGTAAAAGTTCACCTTTTTTATATACAGCACAACGGAGCAGGACTCTGTGGCTCCACTTGAAAGCATGTGTCCCGCTGCATCATCAGGCTCCACAGGGGGGCAGCAAAGAGTGCCCATTCATAAACCCTTTACTCAGTCGCGGTTACCTCCGGATCTCCCAATGCACCCGGCTCCGCGCCACATCACAGAGGAGGAGCTGAGGGTGCTTGAAAGCTGTTTACACCGATGGAGGAGTGAAGTGGAGAATGACACTCGTGGTATTTTTAACCACCTATTTTTATATTCATGACTCATGCCCAAATGCAGACTAATTATATTTGTTTTTCTGGTGTTCAGATCTGCAGGGCAGTATTACCAGAATTCACAGAACCATTGAGTTAATGTACTCTGACAAATCTATGATGCAGGTAAGGTCATTGGCTGCTACGTAAGAAACTCCATGAGAATACATGTGTTAATTTGTACTTGCTCTGTAATCCTTCTATGCCAGGTCCCATACCGGCTCCATGCTGTTCTTGTGCATGAGGGCCAGGCCAATGCGGGCCACTACTGGGCTTACATTTATGACCCCCATCAGCGCTGCTGGATGAAGTACAATGACATTTCTGTCACCAAGTCATCCTGGGAAGAGCTTGTGAGAGACTCGTTTGGAGGCTACCGCAACGCCAGTGCCTATTGCCTCATGTACATCAATGACAAGAAGCCCTTCCTAATAGAAGGTTCATTTTACTTTGGATTGGTGCTTTATTGTCGCACTATACGTTATAAACTGTCCATTCAACTTTTTTTTTTGGTTATTTCAGAGGAGTTTGATAAAGAAACAGGTCAGATACTCAGTGGTTTGGATAAACTCCCTCCAGACTTGAAACACTACGTGAAGGAGGACAATGAGCTGTTTGACAAGGAGATTATGGAGTGGGATGCCTTGCAAGCCCGCAAGGCCCAGCAGGAGAAACTGGCTCTGGCAACAGCTGCTGCGGCTGCTGCTGCTTCAGCCGCATCGAGCACCTCCACCTCCTCTTCCTCTCCTCAGCCAATGAGCATCGAGTCCAGCACCCCGGACAACACAGGTGAGTTTTGTAAAGATGTGTGAAGAACATTTGCTGGCATTTTCATACAAATTACAAAATATTCTTAATTTACACCACATTTATGATCATTCGATGCTTCTCTCTTGTAGTTCCTCAACAGGATCCTGAATACATGGAACAGCCATCTCCCACCAATGATTCCAAGCACCTGCAGGAGGACACAGAGAGGGCCATTTCCAAAGCTGTGGCTGAGCAGGAAGAAAGAAGTCCTGAAGCATTACTAAATGCTGTACGTACAACAAGCCAGTCTGTCAAGTACATTTTAAACAAGTAAACAAAAATAATATACTGCCCATTCAATACAATTCAGTATCTAGAGGAATGTAGAAAGTTAAAACATGCTGCTGTCCCTTTCCATCAGTCATCCCTTCTTTAAACCTGTCCCATTCTCTCTACAGTCTCCTCACTCTCCCTCCTCCCTTCAGCCTGAGGCCAGCCCCCCCTCGGCCCCCTCCCCTGACCTGGTCAAAGAGGATCAGAGCCCTGGCCAGCGCACAGTAGAGGTGGCCATCCCTCATGTTGGAACCTTTGTCATACAGGCAGAGGAAGGGGGATATGATGACGAGGTAGCTTTTTGTCTAAGCTAAACTCTGCTCAGCCTCCGTGCCTGTGTGACACACTGAATGAGAGCACTGTTGCCCCATTCACCTGGCTCTTTCAGATCTTTCACATCTCAAATATGTGACACCTTTTGCCAGCTGGGTCCAAGCTTGGTTTGAGGTCTGAAATGCCACACAATGGACTGGCCTTTAGTCTAGTCTTCATGCATGGGTCTAGTGTGGAACGTCTCTCCTCAAGCCAGACTGCATCTTGGCATTAATGCGGTAGACATTAGGCTGGGCGCTTCGGTCTGTGTGGTCTTTTTAATTAACTAAATCCATACTTTTATTAAGCCTGTATAAATTAGTGGGTTAATGGTATATTTTTATATAGGTGGCTTCATTTTCGGGTTGGAAATCAGTTAGTCATTTTTGAGTTTCTTGCTGTCTATGGTACCCAGCTCTGGTGTTGGTATATTTCCATACTGTCCTAACACATTGTTTAGGCTTTGCCCCTGTTGTGGCACCCTTACTTACTGCATGGACGGCTGTGCGATTGGCATGCCCCTTCTGTGGTATGCTTCATGTTGTGCACGTAACAGTAGATGACCATAGATGACCATGCCCATGTTGTTCTGTTTAACATGGTTCCTGCTTCTTGGGCAGGCTATGATGACCCCGAACATGCAGGGTATAATTATGGCCATTGGCAAATCCGGCAGCGTATATGAAAAGAATGGGCCAGAGGCGGCCTTTTTTAAGGTACATCCTACCTTTTGTTCACCTCTATCACCCTCATCCCTTCCCACACTCTGTTTTACATGTTATTATATCAGCAGTCTACGAACCAAGTTTTTAACTAAAATACTGACTTTTTTACTTAAAGGTGTAACATTTCTAGTGGACCGTCCGCCACCTGCTTGTCTGCACGGAAATGTTATTGCTTTGTCTAGAATGTTCCACGGTATGAATTAAACCAATCTATCACAGGGGAGACAAGCAGGTTACCGCATTACACTGCATTACAATTCAGATCTGTGAAGAGTCATCACTGTTTTATAGAAAGAATTATTTTATTCTTAAGGAATTGAAACAGCCATAATGATTAAAGGCTAGAGTGAGAAGTTTAAAGTCATATGGAACATTCCAGGCAAGTAGGTTACGGACGCTCCACCAGAAAATTTGTGCAGTGCACCTTTAACTTTTAACTAAAACTTACTCAAAAATAAACACAATGTATTTTTATCTCTTACAGCAGAGGGGAGCACTTGCAAAGATGGCTGTGTAATAATGAAATATATTTTTTCTGTGTCTCTGTGCTTACAGGCCATCAAGCTGGAATACGCTCGACTTCTGCGGTTTGCTCAAGAGGACACTCCTCCAGAGAACGACTACCGAATACAGCACATCATCGTCTACTTCATTCAAAACCAGGCTCCTAAGAAGATTCTGGAAAGAACTCTTCTCACACAGTTTGCAGACAGGAACCTGGCTTTTGATGAGAGGTTGGTAAAACTTTCAGATTTGTGCACTTCCTAACAGGGGGGAGCAGAGACCTAAAATGAGTAATTGTGTGAATAGCTTTTATAATATTTTGCCCTCACCCTGTAAACTATTGAATTGTCATCAGTTATTTTAGCTTAATTCTCTTCTACGTTCATTTGTTGTTGTGAGTAATGCTTGAGACTACATATTAACTTCTGAACTACACATGTTGGTCTGTAGGAATGTTGCAGTATAAAATTTTATTGTGCAGTTGTGTCACAGATTGATCACAAAAACAACTTTCTTAATTCACTTTCAACCACTGTGTCTTATAGTCATCATTTCTGTGGTATGTGGTCAGCTTTGAAATCAATCCTCTTGAATGAGAAGTAAAGTTAATAGATTATGACCGGTTGCATTTGCTTTGTGTGTTTAAAAAGTAGGATTTTGTTCATATTGAAAATGACACAAGGAGCATTTGAGAGAACATTGAAATAGGAACCGATAAACTAGTCCAGTAATCCCATGCATTTCAGAACATGTTTGTAGAGGTCTTCTGGTTCAACAGGATTTTGATATTCTTTGCAGAGGACATGCTATTATGAAAATAATTGCAGCTTTTGTGATTTGATAATTGTGACAACTCAAATAGCAATTCCCATTCAGTTGCCATACATAGCGAAGCCTTAGTTCACTTCGTCATTCATTTAGCACTAGAGAGATTCACAAGGCCTTGTTAAAGCGCTTCGGGCCAGGGTGGAACCAGGGCTCTGACTCACCACCTCAGTGCTATTGCCAGATTTTCTTTAA
>KN493409.1:0-10212 GCA_000787155.1 Scartelaos histophorus | reverse complement strand
ACCAAACAGGAAAGAGAAGATGAAGATAGAGAAAAAGAAAGTGTGAGAGAGAGAGATACTATACCAAACAGGACAGAGGAAGGGGAAAAAGATTGAGAGAGAGAGAGGAAGAGAGAGAGAGAGAGAGAGAGGAAGATGGAGAGAGAGAGGAAGAGAGAGAGAGAGACAGAGAGAGAGAGAGAGGGAGAGAGAGAAAGAGAGAGAGAGAGAGAGATGTAAGAAATGTAAGAAAAGCTGAGAGATATATTTGTTATACTATTACATATAAAACTATTTCTACATGTTTTTTTTATTTTTACTTACACATTTATATAACTATGCCTTATTTGACAACAGTCTCTTATTATTTTTTCTACTTATTTGGAATATATTGTGATATGTGAGCTCCTGTGTCTAAATAATCTCTTTTAGATCAATGAAGTTAGAGTCTAAAAAAGGAAAAGCTCAGACCAAAGAGGGGCAAATTTCCAAATCAAGTTGATGTTTAATACCTACATTAAAAAAGACTAAAGAAAACCAAGAAATAAAGCCAACTCCAAGAGATGTACATAAAAACCTTGATGAGACACTGAACCAGACAGGAAAGATGCTATCATTAAAGTGAAAAGTGACGAGATAAGAAAATATAGCAGAGACGAGCTCCTTCCACCTCGAAGTATGAGTAAGAAAAAGAGATCCGCTGGAACATCCAAGACAGGGGTTAGAACAGGTTAGCCACTTTTGCATTTGACTGTCAAAGATACAAGGCTGATAAAGTGTGAAGATACGCTTGGATCATAGGCCACTGAAACTAGGTGGATGCTCATTTTGCTTTAGAAATGAAATAAAAATGTTGATTCTCATAAACATCCAGTTAAAAATGTGGTTGGAAAGCAGGACGTAGGTGAGCGGTTTGCACTATAGTCCAAGGAAAGAGATCCTGGACTGTGTGTGGCATAGATTATGTATATAAAAGGACATGGCTACAAACAGGAAGTGGACATGGATGCGCTTTGGGCTCCGACTCTGGCTCCAATCGTCTTTACACCGAATATGGTCTCACCTCTCTCTATAACTGCCGCTGTGAGCCTCGCCATTTTGGTCTTAAAATGTTCATATTAACCCGCTCTACACAATCCCGGTGTTTTTTTTATCTCGCTGTCCGCTCCAAATTCCCTCCTATAACTGCAAGCATCCTGGGCTTCATTTGAAAACCAAATCCTCTTTATTTATACAGCACGTTTGACAAACAAAGCCGTTTCCAAAGTGCTGCACAGAGATCACAAAAAGAAAAGAACAAAGGGTATAATTGCTAAATATGGTCACAGTCCTAAAACAATAAAACCTGTATTAAACTGAATAAAAGCAAAATTTGACTGGTGTGGTGTGGGGCCTATCTTCCCCCATTCCCCTGAAATCCTCCTGCTTGATAGTCTTAACTCTGGAGATGGTTACCTGAATGGTGGTCTGCTGTTGCTCACTGCTTCTGACAGGTTCTACCATCCGCACTGAAGGATGAGGTCAAATGCAGAGCACCAAAAAACAACAACAAAAAAAAAACTATTATTGTTTACACACAGTAGTCCCAGTACCAAACCAAAAACCTTGGCTTGAATGTGTGATGTCAAAGTTGTTTGTGAGAGGGTTGCGAATATAACAGATAAAGACTGGAATAGAAAGCAAAGCACAGCGGACGATTTCAGTAAAGTTGAGCAGAGTCATCTAACAGCTCAGGACATTGTAGAGCTATATTTACAAGTGTGATCACAGGTCACCTATTGTCACAGCTGCTGCATTCGTAAAATATGACTTCTTCTTCTCACTCATCTCCCTCTCCTCTTCTCTATAATTGAACCAATTACCTCTCATCTTCTCATCTTATCTGAAGCCTCCGCCCATTCACTCGCCCTTTCACACTGTCATTTTACATCTCCCCTCCCCCGTCTCTTTACTGTCAAAAGCACTCTTTCTCTTAAGAAAATAGATCTATTTCCTTAAAAGCTGACAAGAAAGTTCTGCTGGCGATTTTGGCAGTGTGTCATTGCTGGTAATGGCGTCTGGAGTTCCCAGCTTTATTGGACTACATTATAGCGTTTGATCTACACCAACTCTCCTTAGCCCCTCTCCCTCTTTTGTTCGGCAGCCCAGATCTCTGACAGGCATAGAAATGAGACGGAAGACTCCAAAAGACTTTTCAATCTCTTCTGAAAGGAAAGTGGAACAGGAGGGCAGAGCAGGGGCTTCTGGGAATGGACAAAGCTGCAGTTAGTTCAAGACTTTTCATAAGTTTCCTTCATGGAAAAATTATGTTCCTGTATTTCAGCTATGTTACTATGACAGTGAGGGTCTGTATTGTAGTTTCTCAGAACCTCTGTAGCCGTAGAACTTTACATAAAGCGGTAAACGCCTAATACGTTTTTTATGTGTTCGTGGCGATAACATTAGCTGTCATTAGCTATAATTGGCCTGAATACAACCAGGCAAGTTCCATTCAGTGCAGTCAAAGCAAAGCAGCTACATTTACGGCTTGTGTAGATAATGCACTAATAATGGAGTGTAAATTACTATGGCTTAATCCTTAACGCAATTAAGTCGTGGCAGTGTTTAAGTCTAAAATAAAACCTGAATACAATGGCGCACAAATCTAATTCAGCCTTTTTTCATTTTTATTAAATATACATATTTTATATATACATCTATTGATACTTTGCAGCTGATGTCATCAACGTTCTCTGAGCCTGTGACGCTAACTGTAAGCACTACCTTGTTAAAAGCACTGTTACCAAGTTAGACTTAATCTGAGCTTTATTTTAACACAAACTGACCGGAAAGAGCTGTCTTGGTTGGAACTACAACATTATTTATGATCTTTGCAGCTGATGTCATCAACGTTCTCTGAGCCTGTGACGCTAACTGTAAGCACTACCTTGTTAAAAGCACTGTTACCAAGCTGTCTTGGTTGGAACTACAACATTATTTATGATCTTAAAGAGAGATTATAAAGTGAAAAATTACAGTCAGAAGCAACATGACCATGAAAGCTTGTGTTGATCACAGGCTCCTGAAAATGTTTAAATCCATTTTGTATTTAAAACATTTTTGGCAGGTTTTGCTAAGCTGTGCATTGTGTCACCATGGCAACTCTTTAACATTCTGCCAATAGCAACAGAACTAGAAAACCCCTAGCATGATGTTACTGCAAAGTATAATACTGTAATTTCATATTGATCAGGTTATCAGGACACAACCCAGTCAAATAAAGTTCGGTAAACAATGTATAATAAAGGCACGTGATATTTCAGTGTGTTTCAGTGATTTTGTCCATAGCTGCTATGTCACTCTGAAATATTTACAGAGACAAACTGAGTATTGAGCTGAGTCATTTGATCAGACTTTTTCATTATAAAGTGTCACTGGGCTAAGCAGCGGAGAGGTGATTTTGATCGAGGGGGTGAGAGGACACAGAAAAAGCTGCTTTCAGAAGTGTTAACCTCTGTTAACCTCTCACGCCTTAATGAACCTGCAGCAGCTGTCTCCACACCACGATTAAAACCTCCCTCAGAAATACCATCACATTACGCTCATAAACACATTCTTCCCGCACCTCTAATTTCCGTGTGGGCGACAACCTTTGACTTGTTCAATCACAGGACCTTCACACTTAAGCCTCTCTTCTGAATGAGAGCTACAATCTGCAGCCATCATTTCAGACATTTAAAAACAAGATACTCCAGGTGCTGCTGTTCAAGTAATCGTGGGTGCACTGTGTGTGAGATTGTGCGATGCAAGCTAACAAAGTTAAGAAAGAAATTTGGAGCTGGTGTGGGCGGATGTCTCGCTAGCAATCTTAATAAACATCACATGCGCTTTTAATTAGCTACATTCTCCGGTGACGACAAGGTACTAACAAGACCAGTGACACTCAATCACGCCTCAGGAAAAGTGTTGTGAGTATGTGTGTGTGTGTGCGTGTGTGTGCGTGTGCGTGCGTGTGTGTAGGTGTCTGGTAAATGCATGGAGGCGTACTAGAGACTACCCCGCTCCCATCCACAGAGGCTGAGTGTCAAGAATTAGTTGAGTATCATAATTGCATGAAAACTAATTTCATCAGTGAAAACCCTGCTTAATGGACACAATTTTATTGCCTCATCCTCTGTGGCTATAAATTAGAGGAATCGCTTTGCTGTAAGTACATGGTGAAAAAATATGCTTCTTGGTGCAAAACGTAAGCGTGAATAATGAGATGGAGTAATATGGTGCAGACTGTGTTCTGTAATAAATATCTTAAGGTAGATCTATAGTGGGTCTCTGTGTAAGGTCTTTTTGTGTTGGAGAGCGCAGTAGTCTGGGTACCAGCAGAGTTAAGCGAGGTAATTTATGACTGTACAAAAAGAGCTATTGTGTTTTAGTGCCCTGGTCTTACCTGACCAGCCAGAGTCACATGCTTTGATAAAACTTTACAAAGATGATTGGATATGGAGCAGTTTCAATCAGAGACGCACGCACAGTTTGCATCAAAAACAAACATGGCTGTTTACATGTATATAATAAGACGAAATAACATAGAGGATTTAGAAACACTATGAATTTTCTCAGAATAAACAAACAACAACAGGCAAACAAAGTGGTACATTTTGTTCTGAATGTTAAGAATGTAAGAATTTTGTCTTCCGTGCTACAAATTACCAGATGTGGTTGGATTGTCTCAAGTTTTTAACGCAAACAAAATGTACAGTGGACTGGCTGGTCATCTTTTTATGAACACAAGGGATTTGTTGTGACAGTGACATGTTAAAGTACACTTCCATGACCTACACTTAGAATGGAAACTGCAACTTCAAAGAGAAGCGAGAGACACAGTGACAGTGTAATTTGTGTTTTATATATAATATTATTCCTGGGAAGTATTTCTTCTTCATTTTATTTTTGTGCATTCTGTATTGATTTATGGATAACACTGTAGTAACAAGAAAGTCCCAAGTTCTTTTGTTTTCGGTGGAGCTAAATTCATACAGATAGATGGTATTTTCAAATTCAGCAAGAGGCAGCTCACCTGTCAACCAATCACCTCTCAAGACAATTCATAATAAATGTTCTGTCTGCACAATCCATCAGACCATCCTTCTTGCAACACAATAATAGAGACACCAGCCACCTCATTCTCTTTATTTCTTCCAAAGTATTTTATTCCAAAGTAAGTATTATCATAAACAAATCTATCATAAAGTCTTTTCATCACACTGACTACCTAAGCACCAAGGTTTACACATTAAATAAAATATTGCAACTCATAACTCACTTTAAAAAAAAATCAGCAGTCAGTATTTGCCAGGGATCCATTTCAGTGGTGGTTTATGGCATCCTTGCTTTACCAACAATTTAAAGCTGCACTACGTAACTTTTCTTCACCATTGGCTTGTTACCATGGGGGTTGGGGTTAAAGATTTAGTTTTGAATGTTTCACAGTATGGAAAAAAAACAACAACGTCTGCACATTTATTCAATTACAGGTGTTTTAGAGGTAGGATCGCCTCACCACAGATCTGACCTGTAACTTGGCCTTTAGTCTACTTACTAGACCTTCAGTCAAGTTAAAGGAAGTATAATGCCATACTGTGAAGCATTCTAAGCAAAGCAGCGACATCTCTATAGAGGCAAATAGCGGAGGGTCCGTCACCTGCTTGTCTCCATGGTAATGTTATTGCTTTGTCTAGAATGTTTCAATTGGCTTGTTTTACTTTGGAAATTTGGATTGGGGTTTGGTAATTGGTGGATGAAATGTGTGGTAGTGTTGCCTGTGGCTAATGTGTTGTGCCAGTCTGTGTGTGAGTGGGTTCCAGGTGTGGTCGGTGACCGGCCTGATCAATTGTTCACCTTTCCACCTCTTAAGCCTCTCTCATCCTCCCATGTTTCCCAGCTCCAGGGATGGGGCGTGGTCCCAAGTGTACCTGGCCAGTCCCAATGGAGGCTGAGGGTACGTGAGAGACAGCACTGGTGTCTGGCCTACTTAGGCTCAGCCCTGGCTTTTGTTTGCACTACCTACCTTCCACCTCCCAATCAGCCTAACCCTCAATAAGTATACAACCAAATTCAGTTTTAACAAAAAAATGTTTTTTGTAACTTAAGGGGGAAGGTGTTATGACCCCAGGCCTTCAGTTTGTATTTGTGTGTTTTGCTGGCCATTTTGTTCCTGCTGCAAGAGCCCTGGTCCCTGATTGGTGGAGCACCTTTACACCTGGCCCCGCCTCCAGCCTCCTCCCCCTATTTAAGAAGTATCGCCAGCACCTGTTCGGGGCTGCTGGCCTTTGTAGCCTGTCTGCCATTGTGTCTCATTTGTGTCAGTCACTTTGTGTTTGTACTAGTACGTGACTTTGTGTTGAGACACTCTGTTTTGGTTTAGTTCATTCTGTTTTGTGCCTTTTGATTTGGTCGCTCAATTCTGTTTGTGGGTTTGTGATTTACTTTGGGACATTCATGGTTTAGTTGAGTATTTTTGTGTCCCTTAATTAATCACTCGTTTTTGTGAACCTACGTGACCTGTCTTAGCACAAAACTTGGTTTATGTTAATCCCGTATGTTGTTTCTTAACTTGGTTTAGTTTATGTACATATGTTACCATGTTTTGTTAAGTTAAACCTTTTACACACCTGTTAATTAAACATTACTTATTTATTCCATTTTCCACCTTGGTGTTTTTTGTTACTTCCCACACCCTAGCCGAGCTGGGTTGTAACAATAGATTAAACCTGTTGCGAACAGGCTACAATACTACACTACATTACAACTCAGATCTGTGGAGGGAAGGGATTACTCTATTTTTGAGCAATAGAGACAGCCGTGATGAACAGGATAGGTTTAATGTCATACTATGGAACATTTCAGGCACAGCAGTAAGTATTAATAAATAAATAATAAGTAGGTGGTGCATCAAATCTATGGATGCACCCAACAACAAAACATAAATAAAATCTCAAATCTGTAAGCAATATACAACCACAGCTACTATTTTTGTGCGCCCTCTTTGACATTTACTGTAATAACCATTGTGTAGGTGGAGAATCACTGCATAACTGCCAGAGGTGTTGTTTGGGTTGTGACTTCTTATAGCGCGATGGTTAAAGTTAACTCAGGGTCTCTCCTTATAATTTCAGTGTATTTTATAACCTTTATAGTCTAGCGTCCTCCCCACTGAAACATTAAGGTCATTTGATCTTGACATATGGCTATTTTTCTCATACTATCAGATCTTGTTTTTCACTGTAGGTGGATGTGGAAGGCCATAGCATCACCGTGTAGAATGACTAATGCAGAGTACTTGAGAGGGGCCCAGCTTAGAACAATTTGTGTGGATCACAGGTGCAAAATACAAAGGCAAGAGTGTGTCTTTGAGCGATGAGCACAAGTTATCCAAGACTGGAAGTAACAAAACTGTCTGTGGATTATGGACCAGCCCCTGGTTAAAAATACACATACATAAACTCGCAGTAGCGTGTTACTTAACTTATTTATGTCTCAAGCTCCTGTCCAGACATATGTCCATATTTCTCTCACAAGAGTAGTTTTACAATGTGTTCTTTTTTTTGTTGAAATAATGTTTGTGGCAACACGACTTTGGAGTTTGAATTGCTGTATCATAATGCCTAACCCCCACTGAGAGCCAGTCAGTGTGGAATGGTGAAAAAAAGAAAGATTTGAGATACGGAAGGAAGGAATTTTGTGCAAAATCAAAGCCACTGGAATAAAATATGTTATGTCAAATTTGAACATCATTGTGTGATTTCTTACAAAGTATTCACATTCTTCTTTTTTGTATTTTAACTTGCAGGCATGACATTAAACTCTTCACAGTGGGTCATTTTTTGTACAGTTATAAAAGAGGAGGAGGATGCTAATGTGTTGTTGAGGCCAGCATGTTGTAATCAGATGTTGTGTATGATACATAATGATGACCATTAGTTACTGAGGGCACAGTCATTGTGGCAGTAACAGTGTGTTTATGTGCATCGTATGTTGTATATAAATATATGTGAAAAAACAATTATTATATTATAATATTATAACTATAAAAATGGTTACAGTGTGTGATTCTGTGACATGCATAGATTGAAATGAAATAGTTTTTTAATGACTTCTTAATAAATATATTATACATGCAAATGCTACATAATGTACCCTAACGAATGAGTTCCGTGCTGCAGATGTCAGTAAACTGGTTTCTATTGAGTTGGTTAGCTCAGCATTTCATAATGTTACTTAGAGCTCTATTCTTATAAAGGCTGGACAGCTAACACAGTATTAAATAAGACAATGAGTGATTATTCAATCTATTATTTTCCTCCTTTCAAACATTTTGGAATATAAAAAAAGGACTTGATATTTACCTTTGTAAATTTGCTCCAGTGTAATTTCACTGTTTTGCAGGAACAGGAACTCAATGAACCTGTTTCTGTTATTAAGCCATTTTAAATTATTATTGCATTTCACAATGACCTAAAATAAGAATGCATGTTATAAATTTTGAGAAAAGTATCATGTCTTCTTCAGAATGAGCTTGTTTCAAAGAGGCCTTATTTATTATTTTGCACATGATTGTATGTGTATATTATATTCAGCAGTTACATTGAAATGATCCACTCCATCTGAATAATTCCACTGACTTTGCATTTGCTGCTTTTCTGTATTTTTGTAGAATGCACTCATTGGTGGAAAACCAATGCATGAGGGCATCTCCTAGTCCTCCTAGTTCCTCCATAAGTGCCTCCCTGAGGTATAAGTACAACTACTGCTGACACAGGGAGAGTACGGTCTCGTCTTAGAAACACTCTGACATTATTCACTTTTTTTACAGTAGATTGCAGCTGAAATGAGGTTGGATAGCAAAACATTGTTCCTCCTGTATCCCAGTAGGGGCTTGGCAGAAGGGACCAGTCGATCTTGGGTCACAATAACAGAACAATTTCACCTTCCTCTGCAACACAAACAGCTCACTCTGGTTGTATCTCTATATTAAAAAGCACATGGAGAGTAAACCTTTGGCGAGAAAACTGCTGGGAATACATGAGATGCAAAGAGTGAAAGTGCATATTTGTGGAGAAGGAACTCACATTGCTGTGTGGCATTGGCGTTCTTCCACCTTCCACCGTGCACGACACTAACAAATCAGCTTTAATTGTCCTTTTGGATTATGATGATGAGGTTGATTATTATTATTATCTTATAGAGGGTTACACTTTATCCAGCAAAATAAGACATATTACTTTAACTTATATTACAAGATTTACATGATAATTTTGCAAGATTACACGTTTGAATTTGAAATGAATTGAATATTTTTATTTTCAAGATGTTTCTTAATCACTTGTTATTTTTTGACAATTTAATCTTTGTGTAAACTATGACAACAGGAATTATACCATATATGAAAAAGGGCTTATGAGCTGCTCATTACCTGCTCATTTGATCACATGATTGCTGATAGTACTCTCAGGATATTAGACAATCTTCATATTTATTCAGTCGTTTTTCTTATTATTAGTGTTATTATTTACATCACAACTGAACTGAAATAATCCAGTACATGTATATCTTTGTTTAGCTGTCTGAAAACAGTCCACTTTTATGTCTTCTTTTATGTTTTCTACAACTGATGTGCAAAACAAATGCATTGGTCTCACTACTTTTCTGTAGAAACAGAAATGTCAAATGATATTGTCAGTAATGTTCCTCCAGCAGCACAGAGAACGGAAACCAAAGAAAAATGCCAATGGCCACTTGTGCTAATGTTAAATTAAGTGTTGAGTTGTAATGATGAAGCCATTAATCAGAAAAGGTAACCCATTAATTATCTTTATTAAAATGTTAATAGACCTGTCTCAGAATTCAACCTGAAAGTGAGCCTCACACAGAGATAATGTTACAAATCAATTATCCTCACATAAACGTGCCCTCTCCTCTCACACATGCATCAGCTGTGTGCTGTGGGGAGATCTATGACCAGCACAGTAGAAAAGTGATGCCTTCAGTAATATACTCATGTAAAACAATAGACATATCCCTTTCTACCTAATTTAGCTTCCCTCTGCAATTACATTAGCATTTGATTCATTTCAATGAAGAAGTGGTATTCATATTTGAGAATGTTTGTTTTCTGTTTCTGTGTCCATATCTGCCATGTACATAGAATGTCTCCCTCCTTAAAGCTACTATTTGCAAATGTATTATTATTATTATTAT
>JACN01101898.1:0-15087 GCA_000787155.1 Scartelaos histophorus | reverse complement strand
ATAATAATAATAATAATACCAAACAATATAATATAATAATACTTTCATACAACATTAGTTTTTCTCCAGAGTTATTGGAATTGCCCTTTAAAGCCATGACCTGAAGACCAAAACAATGCCATGTTAACTTTTAGTAATATTTGATCCAAAACATTGTGAATAGGTCACGGGCTGGAGTATCTCAGTATCTCGGTGAAGCCAATCTGACGTGCTCTGGGCCCACACAAACATTAGAGGTGTGAGTAGCAGTGACAGGCAGCTAATGCTAACATGCTCTGGTGTAATGGAGGGTGATGCGTGTGTGACGTAGTCTGACAATCAGATTGTAACAAGCGCAAAGTGTGTTGGAGGATCTGAAAATATGTGGGCAGGAGGTGATGGGAGGAAGAGTACATGTCAGAGCTTTTATGGGGTGGTTGTATTGGAGAGAATCCCTTTAGGCTTCTGCTTTAAAGACACAGGGACCTATCTTGGTGCATATACTTCTCTCTTATGAATGTTGCAACACCATTTCAAACATGTTGAGAACTCCAAATATTAAAATCTACTAATAATATTTATAATTTGGACTCTGGGTTAAATATATCACATGTCACGTACAGTATTTTTTATTTTTTTGGATACTTTGTTGTGACATTGTGCTGGGGGTGTTCTACATGTGGGTGTATGATGAAGTGTTCATGAAGTACCATGGTGACACAATGTAGACTTTAGCAAGTATAGCCAAAAATGTTGGAAAAATCATCAACAAAAAATACAAAATTGATTTAAACAACACATTTTCAGGAGTCAGTGATCAGTGCAAGAGTTCATGGTTTAGGTGTTAGATTTTCAACAAAAAGGTGAGAGTGACTGAAAAACTGTTGGCTGATGCTGGCTCGCTTGTGGCTGCTATTTTATTTGATGTTTCTTTAACAACAAATCATCTCTCCTGTTGTAGTCCCAACGAGATCAGTTTTTTGGTGAAATTATATTAAAACAAAACTCAGATTAAAGCCTAACAAAGCCTCAGGCAGAGCAGTGCCTACAGCTAGCATTGCGACCCCAGACAATGACGATGACATCAGCTGCAAAGTATCAATAAAATGCTCGTGTAAAAACGCACAATGCACCAGGACTGTATTAGATCAATAGAGCAGTTCACCAACAAAATGTAAAATATTGATCTATGGATTATGTTAGAGTTTACAGTAAGTATTTTGTTATTTCATCCAAAGGTTTTAGGGTGCAGTTATCATTGTACTAATATGTTCAGTCTATGAGTTAGTAAAACCTTCAGCACCACATACGTAGTGTAGTTTTGTATTGTCAAAGTTTTTAAGTATAACTTTTTGCAAACACTGCATTCCTTTTAGAAGCCTCTAGACACACCTGAGTTGTTAATCTTTCTGCTTGCACCTGAATATATTTTTCCACTTTTTTTTTTCTTGTCATTTTCACCTTTTAACCCACCTCTATTACAAAACCCGCTACAAAAGTCATCATTTTTATCAGTCAATATTCACAAATAAATCTAGATAAGAGCATGTTTCCAAATGGCCTAAGGCTCACGATGCACAGAGACTCCACAGAGCTGGTCCTGAGCCTCCACGTGAATAGATATGACTTTATATAATCCTGGTTACGCTTCCAGGCCTGATCAATGCTATCTCATGCACACCTACTGTACTGTTCTTATTGGATTCAGGCTCTATGGCCCATTATACTTATACACCCAGGTGGGAGGATAAACATGTGCTTATTACTTGCCTGTGGGGTGCAAAATGCAGGAAAAAAGTAAAAACATGTCATCTGTATTTCTATTGTAGGTGGTGAACGCCAAGAAGAAACTTAAGAAGAAGAGATATATAAACTCAGGAACGGTAAGAATGTGACTATAGCCACCAGGAAATGTAATAATATTGTGTGAAGCCACTTGTATGTTTTGTATAGAGTTAGCAGACTGACATTTACAGAGCATAGAAAGTGAGTATACAGATGTAAGTGATGACACAGGAGATTCAGAGGACTAAAGAGGAAACTTATGTTGTGAAAGAAGACATTAAAGGTGTATTACGCAAAATAGACTTTTTCATTCAAACTTGTCCATATCTCCAGATCAAAATGCTCCATTTCTCCTTGTGATGTCATAAAGAGGTAGTTTTGTTAACAGCTACGTTTTACCTTTTGTTCTGTAGAAAATTACAATTCCAGGTCTGAAATCATCCAGATGATTCTAGTGAAGGTTTACAGAGTTTAAAAATAGCATTTCAAGTATTGCTGCTTGACATCACAAGCAGTAATAGTTTGAGAGAAGAACTCAGCATAAATATGCAAGGATGGTGCGTTAAACATATGGGACTGAAAAAGAACACTCCACTTATGTTTTTGATGAAACATTACAACACAGATCAGAAAAAGGTGTAATTTGTTAAGCTAGTAAGTGAGAGAGAACGATTTATGATAAAGTTATATGGTTATAATAGAGGAGATGCTTAGATAATGTAAGTAATGCTATTGACATGAATTGGAAATAACCTATTATACTCATGCAAGGTTTGAGCAGCTGGAGATGCACTTTGTATCTTTTCTGCTGGAGGGTCTGCCATGTTCTCTGTGGAGATATGAATGTTCCCTAGTATGGCATTAAACAAACCTTTCAATCTTCATGGACATCAGCAGGACACACAAGCATGTCTGTGGGGAAGCAGTCCCACTCTCAGTAAGAATGTAGGTTTTTCAGGGATTTTTGAGCAATAGACAGCACCTGTAATTCAATAAATGCACAATAGATTAGTTTAAAGCCACATTACAGAACATTCCAGGCACACCTTAAAATCGCCATGGAGACAAGCAGGTGACAGACCTTCTTTCTGGAAAAGTTCCATAGAGCAGCTCTCTTGACAATCCCTGTCTGCTGTGATGCATGAGTCTAATAAATCTAACTGCTCTAATGTTTCTCAAAGTTTCCCACAATGACGCACGCACTATTCTCTATCCACCTATACCAAAACTCCATAAGCAAATTTGTAAAACATTTTCGTTCCATTAAATGGGGCGAAGTCCATCTTAAAGACAGCTATTAGGGAGCCATCAGCAAGTTGATGTGACAATATTTATAAACTACACACATTAGCCCATCTTGCTCACTACGTTGGCTGCTCCTGCGGATCCTAGTGGCAGTGTAATTAAAATCTGAGGCCAGTTATCCATCAAAACTCCCAGACATGAGCTCGGTCCTCTGCTGACGGCTCCTCTGTGATGCTAATGCTAATATGCCGCCTGTGCAAAGATAAGTTATTTAGTGTGCGGTTAGTGCTGAGGTCAGTTGGTAATTTGGAAGCACTGGCATGGCTTAATTACAAAGCTAAAGATGATTTGTTTGGGCTCTCTCCACTTAGGTGTCCTTGTTGTCATTCAACGTGGAGTCGGATCACACTTTCCTAGATTATATCAAAGGAGGGTGAGTGAACTTTCTATTTGCTTTCATTTTAAATGACTAAACCTTTCTATCCTTACATCAACAACATAGACTGTATAAAGAAGTGGGCTAAGTGAGTGTGGTCCCCAGTGCCACCCACAGCGTTCAGCTCCAGTCAAATGAACCTCACGATGCTACTGCTTATAGGGGCAAAATAGCTAAATAAAAACACCAGGATCATGTAGAATGGGTTAATACAAACATTTAAGACCAAATTGACGAGGCTCAGTTACAGAGAGAGGGGTGATTGGAAACAGTGTGGAAGTGTGTGAAATACTTCCTATTTGGAATGTTAGCTATGTCCATTTATATATACAGTCTTTGATGAACATCCAGCTCAAGTCAGTTACGTGTTTGGACTTAAAAATGCCAACATTTGGTGTAGGCCTCATAAAGCGGTGGAAAACATTTTATTCTAGACAGTTCACTGGAAGGTTATCTCCATGCAAGCAAAACTAGAGAACAAAATACATTTAAGAGATGACATAAACTATGTAATGTAATGGTTTATCTAATTCACCATATAACTGATAGAGCTACAGTTTATCAAAAGTCTATCTTAGTCAGATTTGTTGTTTTCTCTCTGATTACATATGCATTAAATGTAAGTAGGTCACGTTTTGCAATTTGACAGCTACTACAAATGTGTGCAATGAAAATGTAGTTTGCTTATATTATGTGATTGATTATGTAACACTTTTATGGTTTAAATTATATGCATATGCTACAATTATCAACTTTTCCATTTTCCTAAACTATTATTATGACATATCACAGTTTTTAGATTTGTATTGTTATTATTATTTAGTTTCAGTGGGTTGTGTCCAAGACTATATTCTATTATAATTATAGTTATAATTTCAGTTTGATGGCATTAGCCTATATATATAATTATACTCACCATTTGTTGATTTTGAAAAACACCATATGCTGAACCATTATCTTTTTGTGGGCAGAGAAGATGTTAAAAACTGCCCGTCTTTATTTTATTTGGATATAGAATACTGCCCTCCACCTCATTTTTGAAATCGTGAACACAGCCTATTTGGGATCATCTGATGCAGAAGTAAATGAAGAGAAATACCATGGCCTGTGTCCCCATTAGTGTGTGTGCTGCTGTGAGCTTGGCAGGAGCTCTGATGTTTCTGTTGGCACTTCTGATTATCATTAAAGAGGGTTTTCATGACTGTCCCACTCTGGAGATTTCTCTGCACTGTTGTCCAACCATCTGACTAAACATGCCAGCAACAACTTATTGGTGTATTCAAAGATATGGCTTATCAAAACTGACAATTCTCTTTGAAATTCTGTTTTATTGAGATTTATTTTCATCCAATTTAGAAAGATGTGATTAAAGCTCCTACCGATGGGATGTGCCATGTGTGACCATTGAATATGCAGTTGTTATATTTGATCCTCTGTGTGAATAGCTCAGCATGAAATGTATTATAAGAGATGAAAATGAACCAGGAGCTATGCCGTGGCTTCTGTGCCTATTTATTGTGTTGGTTACAAATTAAAATGCACATACATTTTAAAGAGGGGATATTATACAAAATCGACTTTTTGGAGCTTTCTACATTATAACATTGTTCCCTCAAAAGACATGCCTGAAGAGGTTTGAGACATCATTGATTTTTTAGTAATTTAGTGATCTTTCCTTCAAACCGTCCTTATAGTTTGTTGCAAGTGCGATTCTCAGTCCACAAATCTGCGTCGTCCATGCTTCCATGACGCAGATGCAATGTGCAGTAGCTTCATTAGCAGGATGCAGGGCAATTGTAATGTGATAGTGCTCTAAAAGGGGACTGACTTAGCATGGAGAGCTGTTTTCTGAAAATTTTGCATTTTTAAATCAATAAAAGGAAATATGGTGATTTAAATATGTTAGCAGTTAATACCCCCTCTTTAAATAACACATTTGCAACAATCTTACATTTGAATGAACAGATTCATGCAGACAAGAGTAACAGTGTGACCAGTGTAAACATGGCTGCAGCAGTGGCTTTATAAACACTGACTGCCTCTGGTGTTTGGTTGCAGAATGAGGTGAAGCAGAGGGCGGAGAGTGCTGAGATTGTCCATTAGGAGTTCAATAGTCCGATGGCCTGAGGGAAATATTGTCACGCTGCTGTGATAGTGTACCAGATGGAGATGTAATGTGATGTTAGACTGTTGATTGGTCAGGAGAGGAGACCACCCCTCCCTTCCTTCTCTCTGTGGGCCCGGTCAGTACTGTCCCAAATAAGGCTCCACTTGGACTTCAGCAGTGGTCTGTATCAGTAACAGTCAAAAGTTGACAGTCATGTTGAAAAACATGCTCAGGCCACAAGTAGGGCTACTGGAAATTGCTCTGTAGGGCACTTTGTGAAGGTCTTATATTATGCTAAATACGCTTATATTATATTATATTATGCTAAATATGTATTATGCTAAATTGACTCTTGTGAGTTTCAAGCAATTTTAGAACGTTGTGACCTCCTAAAAACATACCCGGACTTGTATTTTGTTTCATTTACATGTGCATGAATAACCCTTCATTCAAAACCCCCTTATGATGAGCTTGATTCAAAGGCCAGTTACGTCACCTGGAAGAGCATCACCGGAGCCCCACCCTGGAGCCAGGCCTGGGGTGGGTGCTCGATGGTGAGTGCCTGGTGGCCGGGCCTTCCTCCATGGGGCCCGGCCAGTACAACCCAAAGAAGCGATGTTGGACCCATATGGGGCCGGTGCAAGAAGATCTGGGCGGCAGTCGAAGGCGGGGGCCTCGACGACCGTATCCTCGTTCTGGGATGGTGTCTGGGGTGAAGGAAGTCTGGGAATCCCTGCTGCCCTCGTGACCTGGCCCCGGATAAGTGGAAGAAAATGGATGGATGGATATTAGTCTGTCTATCTCCAAAGCTCAGAATGCTCTGTTCCACCTTTTGCTTTCATGTAGTGATAGTGTAGTTTTTAAGTTAACAGGTACATTTTACCTTCAGTTCATCAGTTCCAGTGCTGGAATCATCAAAATGATTCTAGTGAAGGTGTATGGAGTACATCCTGTATTCCATCACAACATCACAGGGTGGAACAGAGCGTTTTCTGTTCAAGAGAAGAGCTCAACCTAAATAGGGTTTGTGCATTGAACATGTGTAACTGTAAACACAACTAAACTGTTTCTAACAATGAAACAAGACAATAACATACATCAGAAAATGACACAATATGGTCACTTTACATTACACAAAGGGCTGGGTCTTTAAAAAAAAGCCTGGGCTGGGCTGTTTCACAAGCATAGAAAATAAACAAGTTGTGCACTCGTGTATGTGTAACCTGTGGGTGTAGCCTCTTTCATGTTGCCGAAAACGTGGTTAAGAACTCTTGGCAGCAAGCTATTTGTGGTTCAATTTCAGATGTGCACTGTTTCCTTTCTACTTTAATGAGAGTATAGTCAAGAGAGCTATGCCATCTCTGCAACTAATCAACACAAACACGGTTAGAAAATGAGTCATTCAAGTTTTAATACAGTAAGATTGAAACCAGCTCTGACTCATCCTAGCAGCACTTGTCCACAACATTGGACTCACTATATTCCTGTTGACTATTTTCTTTCTAAAACGTCTCTCTGAAGTGTTTTTCTTTAATCTGTGTCCATGAGTGGAATGTTAGTGAATATGAATGAGTGTGATGAAATATGGAGAAGATGTGAGGGCTTAACGAAGGGCGGACAACCTGCCACATACAGACATGTTTCTCAGTGGATCAGAGGCTGCCCTGGTTTAGACCCTGTCCCAGTTCTGTCCCACAGCTCAGATGGACTCACAAATGCACCCTGCTACCCTCGTGTACTGTATGTATTTTACTATACTCCTGCAGCTCCCATTGGGTCTCATTTGACAAGTATTATGGAGCTCCATGACTGACAGCAACCTTCAGGAAAAAGTAAAAATTCACCCAGTTTGTTCTTGTTTATACGAATACAAGGGTGGGTTTGAATTATTCATTATTTTGTCCTGGTGATCATTTTAATATTCAAACCCACATAAACACTTTGCAAACTTGTGTAACCTCATTAGATTCATTAAAAGTGCTTACAGTTGCAGTGCATATGACTTGTGGTGACTGCTCTACGCTGTTGTTTGTCCCACTTTAAAGAATGTAGGTTGTTTTTTGAGCAATTTTGTTGAAAGCTTCAGTGAGGACTGTGCAATGACTGGCATTTTAATTGAGAAGACTGAAAGGAATCAAATTTGACATTCAGTAATATTACAGGACCTATACAAGTATTACACAAAATTGCCTCTTGTGAGTTTTAAACCATGTTATTATGTTACCTCTTCAAAAACATCTGAAGTTATGTTTTGATTCATTCACACGTTTGAATAACCATGTACTAATTAGTCTGTCTCCATCTCCAAAGCTCAAAATGCTTTGTTCCACCTTGGGATGTCATGAAGTGGTAGTTTTCAAGTTAGCAGCTATTGTTTACCCTTATTTCAATACAGATTGGTAATTTCAGGGCTGAAATTATCTAAATTATTCTAGTGAAGGTGTGTGGGCTCCTGTATTACCACATGACATAAGAAAAATTGAGTTTTCTCTCTGTGAGAAGAATTCAGACTAAATATGTCTGAATATATGTCTTAAACATGTGTGAATGAAACAAAACATAACTTCAGGTTTGTTTGAGATGATGACACAGCATTATACCAGATCAGAAAATAGAATAACATGGGCCCTTTAAATTGTCAGTGATATATTTTGGTCTTTTTAACCCATTAGGTCTATATCCAAGCTTATGGCAGTAAAAGCATGTGCTTTGCAGCAGAGTTCACACTTAAGAGAGGGATTTTGACTATTTTTGTGTCAAATGGCAATGATTAAATGTCAGTGTCGTTTTTACTTTTTTAGTCATATCTGCAATTATCACTCATCAGTTATGTTCTCTTGTGTTTTCTATTTTTGCTTGAATCCAGAAAGCAATGTTTGTTGTGACATTTCTTTCCTCTCCATGACATTCTTTATAGTTTGTGAACAAAATGAGGGATGATCTGTTCTCTGAACTACATTATAATATTGTGTTCCATAATGACTCTGGAATTACTTTACTGCTGTTTATGTAGCATTAGCCTTTATCTTTACTGCCTTCACTTTATCATTCACTAAGTCTGAGTCCATAAAACTAAGAGGTGATCATTCGATCATAGACAGTGTGAATCTGTATTTCACTGTAGTTTGGTCAATGCGACATCCCTCCAGGTTTCAACTTGTACTACACGGAAACTGGATATAAAACAGGCAGCCCCATCATTATTCTACAGAGGTGTTTTACAGAAAAGCGTAGTAGCTCATCTCCTCAAGAGCTGAAAGAACAAAGAGTTTCCCTAGACATTTCTATGGGGAACAGGTCTAAAATGTACAAAACCACACAGAGAACAATGAGAAAAGCATTTGAGAGCCTCCCCATTAATCCTAAGTTATGAAAGAAAGTAATGTTTTTACATGGATCTGCTCGTGGTCTGATTACAAGATGAAACATTGTTATTTTCACAATAATTTCCGAACTACAACCGCAGGTTTATATTTTATTTTTTGATAAGCAAAACAGAAAAGTGGACAACCCCAGTAGGTTAGTACACCTTCCAAATCAATCAAAATAGCCCTTTAAAAATTTCAAGCTCAGTGTTTTTATTCGAAAATGTTAAAAGTGTGTAGTTGCTTTGAGGGTTGTTGAAAGGAGCACATCTGGATATAATAAAATTACTTTGGGAGAGAGAGAGATATTTTAAAATGTTAAAATGTGCTCCTACATTTGCTTTTGAGCTCTCTACAGCATTTAAAGCTCATTCTGGTACATTAAGAACAGCTTATATTACATTTGGTCTAAACATTTTTCTGGCCCAGTGGAGTATGCTGGACGTAATTGGGAGTGATTTATTACTGCAAATATTGTACAGCTATGGGAATGGGCGCAACATTAAACACAACAGTTGTTTTGAAATCATTTTACTATTACTTCAAACTACATGGGGAAAACTGAGATACAGTGTGTACCAATAAAGATGCTTGCTTCACCAACCAAAACTAATGAAATTAAGACCATATTTCACAGAGATCTTTGCTATCAGTTAAGTTGTCTGGCGGATGTCTAAAAGATGAATGTACCACGACTTGTCATTGTTGCAAAATGTTTCTTAATCAAGTCACCATCTGCTCACTGTCCCTGAGTTTCATTAAGTCTGGGTCTCTCATTACAAGCAGTTAAAGAAAGAGGACATGCAAAAAGGATCAATTCAAACACAAACTTGAATCAACACTGAAACTAAGCTTCTATTAGTATGTTTAAGTCAGTGTATTCAAACATTTCTCATTAATTACAGTATTGACATAAGTATCACTGGAATTAAAAGTACATGAGCCATATGCTCTGTCTGTATTTTACCTTCACCATTCTGCATATAGCTGTTGGAGTTTGTTTAATAAATGTATAGAAACTGTAGGACTTTCTGCACCGCGAGCATCATTGACAATGCTGCAGCTGAGCTAACCAGACGGATTTGTCAAAGTAATGCATACATATTACCTCGCCCACATCGGATGGCACAATCATAATAAATAACCAAATTTACAGGCATGGTATTGCATTAACAGCAAAATGCTTTACGCATACACAGATAGAGAATAGAGGGATAAGTGGAAACAAAATTACTCATGCTTACGTTCAAAGTAGAAAACACGGGATACGCAAAGGAGATTAAAAATAAACCAGAAGCAATGAAATCCAATATGTTGTTTGGGAGATTTAGCACATCTGAAACAGCAGTTCTCGTACTGCTGGATATACGCCGTCTCCTGTGGCCAGCCGTTAAGATGGGTCAGGTTTATTTGTACAGCCTTAATAAGAGTTTGTGCCTCCAAGGAATCCTGCACCCACTGAACAAAAGTAACCCGTCGGCCTTATATCATGAAAAAAGTAGAAATCCTCAAACTGTAGCTCATTAGAAGAAAGGCCACGCTCCTGGTGGGACGAGCAAACTTGTGGAAGGGGGCGGGAGACCAATTAGATTAATATGTGTTTTAAAATAACACATGTGGTGGTAAATATGTGAAGGTTAATAATAATCCAGGAAATATGCAGTAATCATTTTACCACAGGGTCAAGGCAATGTACTTTAGGTGTGCGTACCTGTCTAAAAGCTGATAAATTACATTCAAATTAAATAATTACATTAATTAACGCCATTTAACATAAAATCGAAGTTAGAAGTTCAAATATAGTCCATTCAGCTCCATACATATTACATGCAAGCAATGCCAGGCACAACATCTCAGGAGTTGTATTCAAAATGTTCTAAATGATCTAAAATGTAAAACTGTTCTTAATCTATTCTTAGATTCTGATATAGGCCAAAACTTTAAAACTATTGACGAAATGAATGAAATGAAACTTTATACTATTTCTGTGGTTTATTCAGCATTGCTACTTGTTCTAGTTGAGAAGAAAGTGTCCAAAATGCTCACGAAGTCTTGGAGGCAAATCAATATTGAAGGTGCTGATTGGTGCTAAGGTGCAAGAAAAAAAAAACACATTTCTAGTAGCTACTATTTCGTTTCATATTGAACTAAACTTCACATTTCTTGTTACTATATTTTTCTCATCAGGGTAAAGTTGTCACATCCAATAAAAAATAAATTAGCTATGACTCCTTGTAGCCTACAGTAAGGCCTGGGAAAAGCTTCTAGTCTTCATTGATTGTACAAGTGCTGCTAAATGAGTTCCTTTGTCCTGCTTGATTTATTTAGAGGGACTGGACCAGGCCACACATTTCCGTTCAGAGTTGAGGTTCAGAGGGCCATCAGTGTTATTCATGAGCCCAGCTTTGGATCGCCGTCTGAACTCTGAATTTTCACCTTAAAATGCTCTATAATATTGCCTTGTTAGCCAAAACTGAACGCTGACCAACTGCATTGAACCGTGTGTGCATTTTTATTATTCTTGCTCCAAATTGAAATCTCCAGCCCGGCTTGATTGCATGTTGCTTTCTTATTACCAGGTTTCTTATATGGTGCCTTTTTTGTATTGGAGGGTAAAAAAGCAATTTCGCCTGACACTGTAGCACATCCTAACAGGTTTCACACTGAATTGGTTTCTCATTAACTTTCATTAACTTTCAATTCGGGGGCTAAAGATATTGTAAAATTGAGGTAATTAAAGTCCAAAAGCCATGCAGTGCTTTTTTCACTGGCATGGACTAATAAAAGATTGATATTCTATTCATCGTGTGCTGAAAAATGTTTCTTTTTGAATCAAATCTTTGGTGCAATCAGGCGTGTAATGGCATGTGTAGCCTCTCGCTATTGTGTTGAGTCTTATTAAGCTTTAATAGTCCCGTCCCCAAAATATCATGTTGTGCTGAGATGAGAGAAAGCCAGAGCCAGTTCTTTTACCCTCTTTCATTTAGGGGCACATTGTGGTTGGAACTCAAAATGTTTGTTCTTCTACGCTTGACTGTACATTTCAGAGAAGGGACCATAGTTAGAAAACTGACAGCACTGATACTCTTATCTTACAAAACACTTCACTTTAAATCAGTGTATAACTGTTGAGCTGGTTTCATAAAAATATCTGGATATCTAAGAACCACAGGTATATGTGACCTTTCAGCACTTGAGGTTTTCTCAGAGAAGACAGATTTGGGTAGACACATGCTCTAAAATATTTATGTTTGAAAGTCCAAAAGGCTGCTGATGGCTTAGTGGCTTTTACAAAACACTGTGCTGCACTTTCTGCATCTACAGAAGCCCTGCAGGAAGAATCCTGAACAGCATTCAAATAGTGTCACCACTTTTTAAAATACTTTTTATTTGTGCTTTTTCAAGGTTTAACAAACATATGAACGGACACAAAATCTACAAAAATATGGTTATACATTGGAGTGAGCTTTCTAAATACACCATTTTGATCATCACCTCTAAAATTTACCAGCTTTCAGTCTCAAATAATAATACGTATTTTTTTTTAGTAAATTGTTACAGCCCTGGCACAAAAGACCGCAACAAGAAAAAGGAGACGCAACAACAGCAAAGATTAAAAACCTGGAGATGGTTGAGGCAGGAGGAGGAGGAGCACTGGAGGAGCAGAGAGGCGCAGATGTGCACCCACAGGCTTTTTATCCTCCCCCAAGACCGGTGGGCGGAGCCAGCAGGCAGGGCAGGCACTGCTGGAAGGAAAGAGAGAGTGACAGGGAGGCAGGGCAGACCACAGCCAAGACCAAGTACAAGTACATAACCTGTGGGTCATTGGATATTTTATAGCCAAATACCTCTTCCATTTCAGTTGCAATATTTTCCCCCCAAAAATTAATCTTAATACACTTTCAAAACACGTGCAAATGATTGTCACTCCAATCCCCACACTGTCTTCAGCACTGCTCAGGAGTTTTCAATTGCTTACTTTTGATGTGTAGAGTAATACCTCACCAGCTTTTTCCAACCAATTTCTCTCCATTATCTTAAACAAGTGAAAATGTGCTGTAAGAGACATACAGAGTGCCAGTCGTCTGTCTATTCCAGTTGTAACTCTGTTTCCTACTTTTGCTTGATAGGTGCCAACTCAGTCAGTTGTTTCCTCACATCTTTTATACTTTCTGCCAAGGTCTCACTTGTACCTGTGTGCTGTTGCTTTTCTAAGTTCGTCATTCCTTCCCAGTTTAGATCGGGCTTTTCATTTTGTTGATATGGACACTGCTTTCATAGTATCCCAAAGAATTATTGGTTCTATCTGTTCATGTATGTTATTACTAATACAGTCTTCAATTAAATTTCCGGCATAACTCCATAATTTTTGAGAATACCAATATAAATGTTTCAGTTTCTTAATTTGATTGATTAAGTGGATAGTTAAATTTATGGCAACCGACACATCCTCTATTCCTATTTCACAATCTATTACCCTATGCATCTATTGATCAGAAAAAAAAAATATCCTCAAGTGAATCCCATGAGCTGCTGAGAAATGTGTATAATGTTTCTCCAGAAGATGCTGTTCACTCCACACATCACAAAGGCCTGTCTCTTTCATAAGCAAATACAGAGCTCTGAATTTATGATTATTTAAAGCTTCCAGTTTATCCAGGCCAGTCATCCTGTATATAATAACAGTAGACCCCACAGATGACCACAAACTAAGAACCGTAATAATGAACAAATTAAAAATACAGAGAATACCTGGGACTCCTACAAATAACTTTCTCACCTCGACTCCATTTGTAGGTCCATTTGACAGTCCATTTTAAATAGTGGGGCATGTATTAATCCAGTTACAGTCTCCTCTCCGCAGATCTGACCTGTAACTTGGGCAGGTGGCATCACTTGCTTTCTCTATTGAGAGATTAGTTTAATGTCATGCTTTGAAATATCTTCATGGAGCAGTTGCCACCAGAAATGTTACATAATGTAGCTTTAAATCTTAAATTATCCTTTAAGAATACAAGTTATTAACTAAGCTAAGCTAATACTTTTGCACTGATGTGGGAGAGGACAGCAATTTCATCTGTGCTATAGATCTTGTATGTATATGCACATGTGACAATAAAGAGAAATTGAATTGAATTGAATTGAATAACAAAATACTAATGTATAGACAAAACATCCTGACAGTTCCAAAGAAAATATAAATCAAACCTTTTACTAGACACATTTGAATTGATATTATGTCCCAAGATAAGCAGGGCTGGACTAAATGCAGCGTAAACCAGAACAAACATTAAATAGTAGAACAGGACACGATACAACAGTGTAAACAAAGTGGCAGCCTCTTCAGATTTGTCCTTGAGTGCTGCAGGTGATCGCTATAACAATGTGCGCTTCACTGATGTGTTTGGCCACTCTCCAACTCCATTTGTTTACCTGTGGGTTCCCATTACTGCATTCCCTCCTTTATTTACATTTAGTATTCTCTGATAGCAGATTGCCACCACTACCGGGACTTCTCTTTACAAAGAACACTGCCATATGGTGTTTACAAATGGCAACTACAAAGTCAACCAAGTCTGAGGCTGTATTTCAAGGTTATGCTCAAACCTGTGGCAGGGCTGGCACTCGGAGACAGGAGCAGAGTGAATTGGTGGTATTATAAAACCTCCCCAAAGATGCGCTGCTCTGATGGATTTGTACGGATTTGAGTTGCAAAAGAGAAGCCGGGCTCAGATTTATGCACTTGAGGCAAATTTAGGAAATGAAGGAAGGTGCGTCACATGCCCAAACAACAGCAGAGCATCAATCACGCGGGGGGACAGAATATGACTTACAAATGCTTCAGACTCTAAAGGACTAAGACAAAGTGGAGGAGAGGAGGAGGCAGTAAATCCTGTTGTTTTTGGAGAAAGAGAGAAAGATTAGAGAGGAAAATATATCCGGTTGTGTTTGATGAGTTCTGCTAAAGAAATAACACTCTGACCTTTTCTGAACTACTTGATAAATGAAACCTAAACATTATATATTTTGCATCAATTGTATAATTTTTTGCAGATTAAGAAAGAATTGCACCATGAAAAGCAGTTCTTAAGTTTAAACACATACAGCCTACAATATTCTATGTTGGTGACCTATAGCATAAGAATCAGATAATAATAATAATAATAATA
>JACN01142183.1:0-20161 GCA_000787155.1 Scartelaos histophorus | reverse complement strand
AAACAAAAGAAAATACCACGTGCACACGGTTACACTGTGGACATCTCCCCAGAGGTATTTATATTGTATTTATATTGTATTTATATTGTATTTATATTGTATTTATATGTATTTATATTCCCTCACAGGAAGTACCTCCCCCCCAAGGTACTAGTACTACTACAGTACTACTGAGAGGTGTAGGAACTATACTTACTTTACTTTCAGGGCCTAAATCCCCTCACAGAAAAGTATTTAAATATAAACTATAAACACTGAAAAATCAAAACCAAATATACAAAATCCATACAACAAAAAAGAACTAAAACCAGTTCTCCCCTCCACATGGTCTGATCCAAACCTCCCTCCTGAAAGGTTAAATATGGCTCTTTGTCCCATAGTTAAATAATAATAATAGCTAAATGAAGCCAAAACCATTTATATATTTACATCTACATAAAACAAACCTACAGATGCAAAGTGTCACTCAGGTTCAGGTTCCACAGTTTGATTTCCAATGAAAAAAAGCCACGGGCGACAGATGCATGTGGGATTATTAGAACTTCCCAGTGAGTGTTTAGTGTTTAGTGTTTAGTGTTTGGTGTGATCTTTTCAGTGACTTCCTCTTTCAGGTCTGTATTTAAAGCATTATTCAAATGGCCCATCCCTGGTGTCTCTCAGGAGCCCCGAATGACCTACTCCTCACAAAGAGCCGCTGTCACAATCAAAGCGCATCACATGTAAAGGCCGAGCTCTTTTATTTATCACAGTAGTCACGCCTCATCTGATCTTAATCTGAAATTTTGTGAAAACACATGTACCCACCTGCAGAGGGACAAAAGCGTGAGCGGAGCTGCTTTTCCCATCAGCTCCCACAGTCACAGCTTTTACTGCTCTGATTTTGCTTTAGTTTTGAAACTTATTTTGGTCTAATCTTAGTCTAATCTCACCCTAATCCAGAGTGTTTAGTCCTGATTCTAATGTAATATATGTGTGTGCTCTTAGTTTCTTTATGTTCTACAAGGAATAACAAGCCAAACGAAATGAAATATTGGACAGTAACAGAGAAAGATGATTTGCTGATGTGGAAATTACACTAATATAAAGTGTTTTCCTCAATTCCACAGGGAGTATTGGGACGACAAGGGGATATAACAGCCACACTTATCCAGACTCATAAAAGTGTGCATGACATTTATCAGTCAGTTTATTTCCTACACAAGACGGTTAAATGTCATATGTATTTTGAATTCACTTGTAATACTTGATTCTGTTCTGTTTTCAGACTCTTCGCCCTGAGTCCAAACGCACTGACGACATGGCGTCTGTCAACAAATCTCCTCTGGCAGGTAAAAGTCCGTCTGCTCTTCACTCACACCAGCTCCAAAATAAAACAAAAGCAGCAGATCGGGCCACAGCTCGAGTCTGAGAAACCAGATTGTGCCACGTTTATCAGGGAGACGTGGATCGATTTGATCTAAATACACAAGATAAGCTGAACTGGAGGATTTTTAGAATGATGAATTTGAAATGTTGTATTTATGGAAAAGAATTTGGTCCATTTTAAATGTTTAATGATGATTTAGATTTTGTGGTTATTGATGAAACGTCGTTGTTAGAGACACTTGACTGTAAATAGTCTCTTTCCTGCAGACTGTCCTTGTTTTAAAGAGATAAATCAATACATAAACAAATGAATACAGTTCAGATGATTATTATTGTATTGCATAGTTGATAAGTTATAAAGATAAGAACTGGCAGATAGACAGAAACATAACTGGACGTCTCTAAGACGGCTGCATGAATTGGCAGCTCTGAATGTGATGTTTATCTCTCACACGTTTCCATTAACGACTAAAAGATCATATCAGACGTCCATCATAACATCCCTGCACTGTTGGAGCACTTAAGTACTGCCAGTTTATATTTCACTTCTCGTTTGTATCCAGTATTAGTAATTGAATATATGTTGAGAATATGGATTCAGAATCTGCTCCTTTTGAGAAACTGGATTCTGGTACCGTTACTTTTTCATGTGGTGGTTTTACTTTTCTCAAATCAAAGAAATCAGTGGCACTATTAGATCTCACAGTTTAACCTTCAAGCTGCACATAATCAGTGAGAAAGAAATAGAAAACACAACTCTTATAGCGTGTGGATGAATGATTTTTCCTTCTCTGGTTAACGAGAAAATGCAGAACAAACGGGTGAAACAAATATGAAGTTGTTTTGCATCATTACACTATAATTTAAATGCAGCTCTCCATGCAGAAAGTATTTTAAGTATTCAGAATACAATACTCTGACTGGCCCATGTATCGAAATATGTTAAAAATACATTTTAATTTGGATATTCAGTAATGTCTAAGTATTAATACTGCTTGTATCTCCTCAGCAAAGACACATTTATACATTCAGAGTTTCTAAAATTGCACAACATGGGTGAAGAATGTTCTTGTTTTACAGAAAGCAGCTTCTATTGAATTTTAATGTTTCTGGCTTTTCCTTGTTAAATAAAAAAGAAAGCACTTACATTTCCTTATTCTTACTAATTGTTGATGTTATTCTTGTGCACTTCCTCAGAACTTAGTACAGAGAATTTAAAGTTCCTTGTTGTGTTTGTGTTCCTCTTTTGTAGCGGTGACTTTAGACCAGCGGGGGGGTCCCAAAGATGAGATTTTTATCACCGATGTGGCCTATTGTGAGCAGGCGGTGATCCTCATCAAACAGGCCAAACTCCCCCAGACGAGCCACCAGCGCCGCAAAGAGGACGGGACTCTGCCCGTGAGCAATACACTCTCAACAGAGAAAACACTGTGCAGATCTGAAGAATTAAAGGCTAAAAGTATAATTATTATACTGAAGAACAAACAAAAACATGTGTGTTTACTCTGGGCGGGCTCGCATCTCCGCAGACCTGACTCTCATTTGGCCTCCAGGAGAAGCACCTTCTACTGCTCTCTGTGGAAGTGTTTTTCCTTTAGCTGTAATATTACACAATCTGGCATAAAACTCACTCTATCTCGAGGTAGAATGTTCCAAAGAATAAGCTCCTGTTTCCATGGAATCGTGTAGGTGACGTCTTCAGAATGTTACACAGTGTTGCTTTAAAAACATAATTACATCAATTAATCCCAACATAATGCTTAGCTACTTGTTCCTTTTGCTTTCATATACATGTTATTTCTGTAAATTAACTTATAGCATAGTTAAGTTGTCAAATATGATATAAAAAGTATTATAATCTTAAATGGCAAAATACTTTGTACTATTTTTAAGTGTCTGCTGAAGCGGATTATGACGTAGTTGTACCTAAATTTAGACCCATTTTTTTGTTTGGGAATTGGGTCAATCTGAAGAGGAATTATATATAAAATCACTTCTCAGCCGTTTGGTTAGATAACAGTATTAACATGGGATGAATGAATAAGCTGCAAACAAAGGGACAGTTTTATGAGATTATTTCCCTAATTGAGGTCAGACACTAAGCACATTGTTTATGGAGCTGTGAGTAAAATGATCTCTGCTCAGGCCTTATCCTGATCTGTGTTCTCTGACTCAAACCTTTCCTCTGTTTTAGAGAGTGGTCTGCCCCAAGTGCCGTCTGGGAGTGACCCGGATCCAGGACCTGTCCCAGGCCGACATGAAGAAGGTGAGACAGTTGGCCCTCATCGACATGACGGCCCTCAGCGACCTCCTCGAGCTCGAGGTCAAGAGGAACAAAAGTGGAAAGAGAAAAATCCCAGGTATGTGTCGGCTGCACGTTCACCGACTGTAAAGATCATTAAACACTTACGCAGCACTTAAAGGGAAATTACTTAAAGCTGAAACATTCTGTGAAACATTTCTGACAAACGAATAACATCTACGCGGAGAAAAGCATTTGACGAACTCTCCACCAGAAAAGTTACACAATGCACCTTTAACTGACTTAAGATTATAATCCCACAGTGCTTAAAATACTATTGTTATGAACCTTCACTAAGATAAATCACATTATGTTCTTTTACAGAGAGCTCGCTTTTTGGAGTTCCTTTGGCAACGCTGCTTGAGAACGACCAGAAAACAAAGCCACAAACCTCCATTCCTCTTTTTATGCAGGCAGTAAGTCACTCACCTGCTGTGAAACTGTAGAAGATGTTTTAATTATATCTAACATCTTTTTATTTGATCATTTTGTTATTCAGAATGATGTTACATAATGTTATATATTGAGTTAAACACAGACACAAACATAATCTTCCAGTGAGTCATAATGGACTTTTTGTGCAGTTTATTTGTAATTCAGTTTCTTTCAAACACATTGCCTCATTAAATTCCAGCACTGTTAAAAGCAAATCCCTACATAACAATACCCTAATTAGTACACAAATTATATATTTTTCAACTTTAGTCAAGTTCAGATCATTTCATGACTGTAACACTCACAACACAAGCGTATTTAGTCAAGATCATTTTAAGAATTTCAGTAGAACTTGGAGTCTAGTGTTTGTGCCATTTTGTGCCACACCCTGTAGCAGCAGTTACATGGAGTGACCAGTAGAGGTGATCACGAAATCGTATCTTCCCACACTGATAATGGCCCTTTGCCTCTCTCTTCTCTCTGTCTCTCTCTTTCTCTGCAGCTGCTGTCATTTCTGGAGAAAAAGGGTTTAGATTCAGAGGGAATTCTGCGGGTCCCTGGCTCTCAATCCAGAATAAAGGTACAACACCAGGACATTTTTACAATCCAACACAAACCACTGTTACTAAGATTATTTTGGTGTTTGCCGATGTGTCACAACAATAAACAATGTCCAGACTGAGGGAGCGTCTATATAGTACTGACTCAGGAACCACAAATATGTTGAAAAAATACTACTGTGCTTCTGCAGTTTAACTACAGTAACACCAAAAATTTATACTGCATACTGTATATATACTGCATACTGTATTTATACTGCATACTGTATGTATACTGCATACTGTATGTATACTGCATAGTGTATTTATACTGCATACTGTATTTATACTGCATACTGTATTTATACTGCATACTGTATGTATACTGCATACTGTATGTATACTGCATAGTGTATTTATACTGCATACTGTATTTATACTGCATACTGTATGTATACTGCATACTGTATGTATACTGCATAGTGTATTTATACTGCATATACTGCATACTGTATTTCAGTCCAGTCTGAAACAGTCAGTTACATAAAGTTACCAGGAGAGGGCGCCCTTCATCTCTGTCTGATATGGGTGGGATACTGGGCTTAGCACTGCAGATGAATGGAACATATGGTCAATGTTTTTTGCATTGTATTTGGTGCAATATTTATACATTTACTTCTTAGTTTAAAACATTAACATTGAGTTAAAGCTTCTATATTAATCATGTTATAATGTAGTTTCCTCCTGTTTTGTTTCATTTACACTTGTTAAACACACAAACTTTGCATATTTAGGCTGTGTACGTCTCTCCAACAGAAAACACTGCTGCACTTTGTGATGTCATGTAATAATAGGAAGAGCTCTCCACTGTGTTTTTAAACTCCACACAGCTTTATGAAAATAATTTGGATCATTTCAGAACTGACATTTTCAATCACCACTAAATAAAAGCTAAGGAGCTGTAAACTTAAAAACTACTGCTTCATGACATCACAAAGTGGACCGGAGCATTTTGAGCTTTTGAGACGTAGACAAACTAATAATGGAGGGTTACACAAACATGTGTGAATCAGACAAAACACAAGTCCAGCTACGATGTTTGGTTTTTTTAAGCAACAACATAGACATCTTAAAGCTCACAAGAGTCAAGTCAGCATAATAATCTAACGTGATAATGTAACAAAATGTGTGTGTGTTACGTATTATTATGTATTATGTATTATTATTATGTGTGTGTGTTTTCAGAGCTTGCAGCAGAGTTTAGAGACCACGTTCTACTCGGGACAGTTCAACTGGGATGAAGTGAGTGCAAACGATGCGGCGGCGCTCTTAAAGAAGTTTATCCGCGAGCTGCCTGCACCTCTGCTCACACCAGAATACCTCAACACCTTCAGCGCCGTCAAAGGTGAGTCCACACAGACAGAGAAGGACGCACGATCCAGTACACGATACTGATACTGATATTTTGAGTTTACGGATCTGCCAGTGCACAATATGAACCAGTACCAGTGTAGTGGTGGAGAAGGGCCTTTTTAATGGCCTTAAGTTATTACAAAATGTTATGTAGATGTTTTTCCAGCAAGTATCTACTGAACAGCTCTGCATGAATTCAAACATTATGAGAAGTTCTAGACCAACTCCAACCAGTAAAGAAATAAAAGGCCCAAACAGGATCAGCTGAATCGATATTGGCAGAATCAACAGACAAATTTCCTGGATCGAGACCGATATCTGATACCAAAATCGGTATCGGTGCATCCCTAAACCATGGTAGAAGTTATGTCATGAACAGAGGCGACTTCACACTTTCTTATCCGTTTCCTTTGAGCAGTTTGAGTTTAGCTCCGTTTATAATCTGAGAAGAAACTAGAAGCCGCCGCGTAAACTTCACTTGGACCCACAGCCGTTCATTTAAATATCCTCAGGCAACACCTCATCTGGAAACTAATTAAAATATTGCACTAATGACGCGTACTACAGTTGTGTATGTTTTTGCTCAGCTGAGTCAAGGGTTGTTTTTTTTAAATAAATGAGGATTTTAAAGCTTTGGACTTATATAGGTCACCTGAAACTCAAATTGAAACTCAAATTGCTAAAAGTTAGTTTCTGTTTCAGCCCTCATATTGTTTCATTCTAATTACAAGTCATGGGTCAAGTATCTTCTGAGCTCATTATTTTAACAATAGACTTAATTTGTCCAGACTGAGGTAAGAATCTTTGGTCTCTGTCCTGCACTTCTTGTATTTCATGGACACACCCCGTCTTTATTTAGCTGTGGGTGCGACACTTTAGATGTTGCAAGGTGCTGCTAGAATAAATATGAGACTGGGTGAAGCCGCTTCATAATGAACAGGGTTTTCTTAACCATGGATTTGACGTCACTGTAATTGCTCTTTCACATAGTTGTCTCAGGAACATATGCAGAGTATTAATCAGCGATGAGCAGGCAAATACTTTTTGAATAGTATTTTACAGTATTTTTTTTGTTTTTGAAGAGAATAACTTGTATTTTATGGCACCTTTACAATAAGTAATAATAGTGGTAGGTGAAAGTTTTATAGACAATTGTGCTCATAGTAAACATTGTGCATGGGCTTTTCTGGTATTAATAAGAATCTAGTTGAAATTACAGTTTGGTCAATTAGCCAGTTTATTAGTTTACATATTTTCACGTGCAAATCGCTAAATAACTAAAATCCATTATTGTATTGTTTTAGGTGAAAATATGCTATTTGTTTTATTTAGATTACTGCTACTCTTGAAATGCTTGGGATTGTTGTGGCCGTTTTGTGTATTTTTCAGTCTTTTCTCAAGTGCTTTTTGGCATGTTTAAAATTGGCAGTCTGAACAAAATGATTAAACAATTTATATCAAATCAAATCACAATTGCAAAGCTTGTCATAAAAATCATAATTAGATCATTTGTGCAGATCTATCCCCTGATTTTGCTCTGGTATAATCCCTGACTTGTGTGATGTACACATCTTTTTGTGTGTATTTTCACCACTTCATTATTTTATTCAACTACTTTAGATAACATTTATAGTTACCACTTTAGTATTGTGTAACTCTGGACTCATATTAGAACAGATTTGATGTTTTTTTCCTTTGTCCTTGTGTGACACATCGTGCTCTGCCTTTTTCCCTCTCCGAGCTCAGCAGGCCCACCTTATAATTACCTAAATGTCTTTACCTTGATGACAGCGCAGTGGGATCTTATCTTTGCCGCCTCAGCTCCAGCAATCAGATGAACAAGTTGATAGTCTTTTTATAAGCATCTTTGCCCTACATTGTCATAAATACTAGACTAGACTAAGGTGCATCCCCCCAGTGGCTGCATCTGTGAGGCAAAAGTAAAACACTATTAACAGGCCCTGATTGATGATTCTTATGAATGGTTTATGGGTGATGGATACGACCACAAGACATAAGCTAACAAAGCTAATAGCCGCCTGTCAGACGTGCCATTAGTCTGCACAGTTCTCATTTTTTTCTCAGACAAAAAGAGGAAATGAAGGTATAACATCCAAAGATTTATGTTCTTCTTCTGTTTTTTTCAGATATTACTGACTTGAAACAGAAGCTCCATATGCTGAATTTACTTGTTCTGTTGCTGCCTGAGCCCAACAGGAACACGCTGAAGGTGGGATGCTGCTTTTCATTATTTTCACTATGATTATTCACTTGTCTGATTCAACTGAGGTGTTTTTCATGTGGTTATACTTACAACATTTGCCTCACTTAGCGACAGTAAACATGATTTGTTGTTTTTTTATTGTCCAAAATCCTTCTAGTTTGATCAGTGGTTGTTGTTTTGGGACTATGTGTCTTTTCGTTGTACCTGAAGATGATTTTCTTATTTAAGACAATGCAGTATCTGCAATAACTCAAACAGAGATCTAGGCTAGAAAATATTAGAAATCCACCTTGAGTCATGCTAATGGCACAAGCATAAAGCCTCAGTCGACTAAATATTCTGACTTGGACTTCTATGTGAGCGTTGCATTTTTCTGTTATAATCTGGGATGGATTATAACGGGAAACGGGATGTGTTGCACTTGTGGATTTTAGAGTTATTTTTTCTTAATTACAATTGTGTGTGCATCATTTAGGCTTTGCTGGAGTTCTTGAGTAAAGTGGTCTCGAGGGAAAAGAAGAACAGAATGAACCTCTGGGCTGTGGCCACCATCATGGCTCCCAACCTCTTCCTCCATAAAGCTGTGCCCAGTAAACTGGCCGAGGGATCGGAGAAGGGACACGCCGAGAAGGCGGCCGACGTGATGAGGCTACTGATACGATACCAGGACCTGCTCTGGACGGTATGGGAAAAACAACTGATCATTTAAGATCAATCATCATGAAAACATTACACTTACATGGCTAATATTATAAGCATAGACTAGAAAAAAGTGTAAAAGTGTTTGTCAAGTGAAAGTGGTAAGTGCCTCTGTGTTCTGCCTTCAGTTTGAATGGAAGTGTAAAAGTGTTTGTCAAGTGAAAGTGGTAAGTGCCTCTTTGCATGGGTGCTCCCTTCAGTTTCAATGGAATATTTTTCTGCATTATTATTTTCGGTATTATTCTTTATTTTTTCATATTTTTTTTTTCCACAAACTGTCACTTAACTGATGTAAAACTATCGTAAATATTTAGCAAATACTAGAAAAACTTGAAAATGTGTCATATGCAGTCATTAAACACATTTTTAAATATAAAAATAAACAATCAAAAGACAATAGAGTAGATCATGATCGGTCAAACTGAATACATTATGGAAAAAGTTTGAAAGATTATGTTTCTATCATGAATATTTCTGTTTTCAGGTCCCGAACTTTCTGATGAGCCAAGTGCGAAGGCTGAACGAAAACAGCAGCCGTCGATATCAGTTTTACGATCGACGCATCAAGAACCTGCTGAGGAAGATTCACACCGACAGCCGTGAAAAGCCCGAGAAAAATGTCCCTGAGGTGAGCTGCCTGTGTATTCTGACATCACTGTATGACTGATGCACATTTTACTAATAATTAAAGGTGTTCTATGTTATTTCTGCTCCTGGAATGTTCTGCAGTAGGAGATTAAACCGCTCTACCTTACATTATATCACCTCTCCACAGATCTGACCTGTAACTCAGTCTGGTTTGGTCTCCACGATGGTAGAATTAGAGGATTAATGTAACATGTGATTGTGCTTCAGATGTGCCGAACGGTGAAGATCCAGGTTGCCGACACTCAGACCAGCACCATGGAGTTTCACCTCAACATTAACTCACGGACCTCGGACATCTTGGCTCAGTTTCAGCGCCAGTTTCTCCGCAGCCCTGAAAATGGAAAGGGCAAAATGCGAAGGTACAATACCATTTATCCAAGCAGCATATTATAACCAGGAAGCCATTTAAAAGTCCTAGATTACAGAAGAAAATGATTCTTGTGAGCTTAAGCCTAAATCTGCAGGTTTGTGTGTTAAACATGTGTGAATGAAACAAAATACAACTCCAGGAAACATAGAAAAGTAAATGACATAATACGTGCCCTTTAACTTTACTCCATAATTGAATAACTAAAGCCAAATATTCTATGTTTTAACTTTACACAGAAATGGTTCGGTGGCCTACCCCGACTGCGCCCTTTACGAAGTGGGAGGAAACATCGGTAAGTAGTTAAACTCTTTGTGACCATAGAGCTGAGGTTTGCATGTCTTTCTGCTCATTGGGTTGATTAAAGGAGTAAAGTCTTATATAATGAACTATGTTAGTGCCAAAGAGACATGGGCTGTGCATCTGCAGTTATCAGAGCAGACGAATGCCCATTATACACAGCTTTGATTCTCACAGGACGCCGCCAGTGAAGAGGGAGGAAATCTACTAACTCCTTCTAAAACTACTGTGGTTTTATATTTAGACTTAAACAATCTTTATTGATCCACAAGGAAAATTATAAATATAATAACAAAGAGCAAAAATATAAAAGGTAATAATACATTCAAAATATGGACCAAAATAGCAAGGGACTGGACTCAAATAGAGATAATTATACAAGTGCATATGTACAAGTACAAATAAAATATATAATATAATAATACAAATGCTACTTGTCAATGTGTCTAACCATGTCTGGGGACTCAAAAGGCTGAAAGTTAAACTGACTTTTTAGAAAAGTAAAAAAAGGAACAATTTCTTTGAATATGCTGACACTTTTCTAAAGAAAATGTGTCAAAAACAACATTACAGTATAGGTTCCAAAATTAAACTGATATTTTTTTAAAGAAAAACGGCAAAAAGTCAGCTCTGAATTTTGGGAACACTGAGAAACATTTACAGTAGAAGAAGCAGTAATTTATGAGAATCATGGTGCAGAGGCTGGTCAAGTTGATCTAGATCAGGGATGTCAAAGGCCCAGGAAGAATTTGAATTCTGAAATCATTTTAAAACCAGGGCGATGTTGTGAAAACTGTAAAACTGTGACCATCTGAATGAGCCACTGCACTGAGCCAGACTCTGGCCTCTTTGAATGTTTCAAGAATCAGGCCTCGGTGGAAAAAATGTGGACATCCCTGAACTAGATGCTAAAACTAAAAGTAAAAACAGGGTCACACTGTTGCTACATATACTGACTTTGAGTGTGTAGTTTTTCATACACAATGTGTGATAGTTAATGCCATTGTGATTCACTGAAGTAACTTTCGTGCTGTCGTGTTTAGGGGAGCACTGCCTGGACCCGGACACGCACCTCCAGGACCTGTACAACAGTAATCCAGGAGGGGAGTGGGTCATACGCCTCAAACCCAACAGCAAACTCGTGTGAAGCGTGGACATTCTCAACAGTGACACGCAGCCGTCCCTCCTTATGGACCTTTGGAGCCCCTCACAGCAACAGGGCCCATGACAGATGGAGGACAGACAGGGACAGGCCTAGAGCTGAGCCTTAAGTCACCCTGCTCCCACTTCATTTTCACTGTTTTTTTAGTTCATCTGCATATTTCTGCCTCGTGTCTCACTGAGAGGCTGGGAGCGAGTGCTCCTGACGCGAATCATTACTTCCAACATTGAACCTGCTGCAGAGAAAAGCAATCGTGGCAGCCATTACGGAGCAGATGGGGCCGAGTGCAGCACCTCTGGGCGAAAACGAGGGGCGGCGCAAAGTTCCACCCCTACCAGGCCTCGCTCCGCTCCACAAATCACACAACGCCATGTGTTCGCCTCCTACGCTCTTCGTTTTTATATACTCTAACATTATTGTATGTACCAGTGTTGCAGGGACGTCACGAATAGAAAACAATGGAACTAGTGGTGGACACGGCAGGATAAGAGAACTGCAGTTTTGCACATCAAGACAAGACGCCCAGTACAGAAATTCCAAAATATAAAATGGCTAAAATGTCAAATGTCTATAAATAATTCTAAAAGTTGCCATAGGTTTCATGTGAATAAAATGATTGGCATAACAACCTACAATTCCAAATAATATCATAGGCCCATCATTTGTGCCAGTATTACTCTGATATAGGTTTAATATGTTATAACAGCCACAGCTGGCCACACCTGTGCCAGCCCAATAAAACTGTATGTGATTGTAGGACAAGAGCTTAACACTTGGTCCATTCTGCTCACTTGTACATACATCATCACCTATTGCCAATATAGTTTTTAGTTGTGTCTGAACCATTTTGCAGTTACTGAAAGCAAAGGGAGGCGACCCTCACTATAGCAGTATTCTCTTCTGTACGGTAACACAGTTTGACTGACTGATCCATAAATTGATTGGTGATTGATCAATGGATTTGACTGAGCGTCTGCTTCGTTGCACAGTAAACAATGAAGGAGATCTCTGAATTGGCTTCACTCTGCACTGATGAACTGATAATGTGTGATCTGTGAAGCCTGCGCTCCCCTGGGCCTTAGACAAACACTGGGAGTTCCCAGGACCTCGTAGAGACGGTGCACAGAGACACTACGTTGTATTTTACTCTTTGTTTTGGCATCAAGGACTGTTGCTGTAGCTCTGAGCGGAGCCGTGAAGCTGGTCTTCAGTTTGACAAATTGTGGGGAACTTTTGGGGTTATTTATATCAATGTAATTGTGTTTTGTCTTGAGCCACCAAGTGTAACTGTATTTGAATGGTTGTGTTGCCCATGCTCTGTGTGGGAGTTTGCAGTGTTCATTTATATTTTTCACTGTATAGTTCATGTTTTTTTAATATGTGTATTTTGCTGTAACATAAATGTACATATTTATCTGGTTGCTGCATAGCTCTTGTACTGAGATAAAACTTACTCCCATGTTTGGTAGAGATATGGTAATACAGTTAAGATTTAGTATGAAATTTGAGTAGACGCGCTTTATTAATGAATTAGTTCAGTTAAACAAGCTCTAAAAACATTTAAATATCAACAAATTCAATTCAAATATAATTTAAAAAAGTCAACAAATAATATATTGGGTTTTCACTAAAGCAAATGTTCAAGGGAAATCACATCTTTTTTATTTTTGCACCAAAGTTTGTCCCACCCAGTGTCTGGCTGTAAACACATTTCAGTTTGTTAAACATGAAATGTTTACTCCCTGCCTGAGATCGGAGCCATGTTGGTGCGAAGCGGCCATTTTGTGGAGGTGCTATAGCATCGCTCCCCTCTCCTCCACAGACTAAAGTAATGACAGCCTCATCTATCACCTCCTGTCACCTCCTCATAATGGATCATAATGGCGCTGCTTGGGCCCGTGCATCTCCAAAATGAGCGATCGTATTTCTTGGAGGTTAATAAATAGATGTTATAAATTCTCCCGACCTACACTCCTGCTGGCTGCATGTGTGTGTGTTCGTGCATGTGTGAGAAGAGCTTCATTACACAATAAGGTCCAATTGGCCTGTTCTCGGGGTCCCAGCCACAGTTCAGTGCCTCTACACAAAGCACTGCTGATGAACCGGCCTTCTGCTGCTGACAATCACAAGAACTAGGTCAACTCTGAAGGCTCATCCCAGAGGGTCCAGCCCCGGAGCATCCTGGGAGTCCAGACACATGGGCAACAGCGATTTCGCCCCCAAAAACCTTTGTATATGACTAAATCTGGAATATTCATACTTCCTTTGATTGTAAATGTGGAGGTGGAGTAAACTGGCCTTAAGTCTGGAAGCTGAGTCAAAGTTCAATATATTTTGACTACACCTCAAAAAAACCAAAAACAACTATGTTCCAGCCACAAATAATGCTCTTTATTTTACTTTCTCTCACTGTATGCACTTGCAAAATTGTTTAACAGTGGAGATTTTTTGTTTTTGCACATTTTAAGTGCAATCCCTTTTGTGGAAATGTTACTAAATGAGTAAGACAAATGTCCTTTGAAGTTATTTTAACTTCACTTTTTTTATGTCGATCTGACGCCATATTCTTTGTTTTAATATGATTATTTGTGATGTTATCCCTGCTCTATTGCCTCCTACAGATGTGACCATTATGTAATAAGCCTGTTTCTATCCAGTTGAATATGAGTTTGAACGGCTGGTCAAGCTAAACACGCGTTACTGACATGCACCCAAAAGCCTTCCTTCTCCTGGAATTGTAATTTTCTAAGTTTTATGCTGTTACCTGCCTGTTACAATTGAATGTACACATATTTAAGCCCTTTACATGTTTTTACAACTTCAGTATCAACACTACTGTAGAATAATAACTTTTTTTGTCAATAAATGTGACTCTAATTCCACGTTAACCTTGATTTATTTGTTCAGTATGGATGTGGGTGTGGTACAGAGATGCTATCAACAAAAGCATCATTTGTCATGCATCTGTACCATCCATCTGCTATATTTCAGAAGAGAAAGTGACTCAGAGAAAGCGTGTAGTGAAATATTGCTTTATTGTGCTGCAGTAATCAATGGAGAGATTAGACTGGTAATGTTGTATGCGGGTGGAGAGGCCAGGGCCGCTCCGATGTCTGATTAATCATGGCTGCTGCTCCTGAAAAACCATTTGCAGCTAAATGCCTCATCAACTTCGATTATTCAAGGTCTCGCTGTGTCCAAACGCACAGACAAAAAGACTAACTGATGCACCTTCGGCTAATCATTTCATTGTGTTTTGTTTTTGTGTTTATTTTCTATTGTTATTCAGATTTGTGCCATAGAAAGACACAAATGGGAATGGATTTAAAAGTCAGGGCTCTAAAACAGGAGCTGTGTTAGATATTGATAAGAAGAAAATACTTAAAATCATTACAGTGGGATATAAAATTGTGAGTGTATTGAAATGCAGGAGATGATAGATCCATGAGCTGTGATTTATTTGAGTTGTGCTTTGTTTTATTCTCTTTGTGCAAATGCAAAGCTCAAAACACTGCACCACTGCACAACATTTCTTTTTGTAATTTTGTGTCTATTCTTTTGAAATACCGGAAAACGATGTAATTGGACAGACAACAGCTTAAATATTGCATTAAGTCAAATTGTTGTTTGATACAAATACATTTTTACTTTTACTAGTTGTCTGTCCAATTACATTAAGTCATAAAATTTGAAATACTTTTTCTGTCTAAATTGTTGTTTGATACAAATACTTTTTTACTTTTACTTGAGTAATCATTTTGGCCAGGATTTATTGCTATGACTGGAGCTTGTTTCTAATATGAATTATGTTTAATTCGCCTGAAAATGCATGTGAATTTGAGGAACTTTAAAAATGAAACTTGAAAGTATTTAATAAAAGTTACATGCAGAAGTGCACTAAACTAACCAAAAACCCAAGAGTTTAAAATGAGAAGCACTGAGCTCACCCCCTCTCACAGACTTCCTCCCCACTGTTTTTACTGAGAAACATCACTTTGCACAAATGTCGGGGCACCTATTTACTGGTGCCAACAGGAAGCCACATCTTTGTACAACCAGAAAGACGGTTCATTTCTGGCCCAGCCACTGCTCCTCAAACCCTGTACTCCGGTCAGCACCACACAAAACCACATAAAGCCCAAATGAGCGCTTCCTCCTTCACATGTGCGGGAAGTGGCCTGCTCCGAGACGCCGCGGTGATTAGCTGTGAATGGGCATGCTGCTCTGTGATTGGTCGAGAGGGCAGGCGGCTCATACAAGGCCCCTGATTGCTTTTCATCAACTGATTAGGGTAATTTAGACATGCAGCCGCGGAGAGGTCTGGTACTGGCAGTCTGTCTGATGTTGGGGAGAGTGAATGGTGCTAAAAAAAGACTCAACAATTACACGGTATAGTGCATGTGTCATCCAGAGAAGCGGCCAAAGAGGTAAAGGTGCCGAAAATTAAAGGGCCCCATGTTTTTAAGCAACATTGACTTCCCCCAGTACAGATATTTTGTTCAGTATAAGTGACTGCTGAGGTGCTGCCTGCATTTGCATCATCATGAAGCGTTTTCTTGTCTGATAATCCGGAAGTGTGTGGTTAGCATGCTAGATATTGTTACCAACACTCTCTCCTAAAGTTGAGAAAAGGTTTGGTTAGCAGTGACTTTGCAGTTCACAGAATAAAGCTGCACCTCAGTCTCACTTATAGACGGGATTTATTTAGTGTACAAAGGAAGAACATCAGCCGTTTTTGTGTTTTTGCGAATACTTTGAATTTACAATCCACTATAAAATATTAGAGATCTTGATTACAAAATACAAGTGGTAAATGTGAGATTTGTGAGCTCAGTCAAATCCAGGGATTATCTGCCACAAACTGTCTGTGCTGCTCTCGCCCCCCCCTCCCCAAATCTCCCTGTACCTCTTTCTCTGTGAGGGGGTCCACATCGAGGGGGGGGGGGCCTTTATCTCTCACATCCAGCCTTTCTCGTCTCCTAGCAACGCAGCATGGATCACCTTTGTTTCTGCTTCCTGGATCCAGGCCTGATGATGCTGCTGCTGTGCACTGAGCAAGTCACATGGGTTTACATTTATTTTGTTTTCCAAATAACAAGGTTTGATGAAAAAAATATTACCATTACTAATACTATTACAGATAAGGCCTCGTGGTTTTAGAAAATACTTTGACTGTGCTACTGAGGGCTTGGCTTTAGCATCACAATTATCATTAAAAAAAAAGAGGAGAAGAAGACAAAGACAAAAACAAAGAAGAAGACGAACATTTTGAATAATAATCTTTATACACCTTATAGTTACTCTCATCAATTAATAAGTGCAAACAAACAAGGAGAGAAAATACAGACAGTGGTTCTCAATATGTGGGAACAGGGCCATGAACAGCACTCAGAAGTCATGTAGTTTTGTTTGTTTGTTATTCAATATTTAGACTTAATACAGCATGAAGAAAGACTTAATACATAATGAAGAAATAGTTTAGTAAGAATGATTCGGGGTTAGTAACTACTGATTGTCATTATCACAGCTTGGTGTTAGGGTATTCGTTAGATTAGATTAGATTAGATTAGATTTATTGTCATTGTATAAAATACTTTGACAGAGCAAAACTGCAGCAGTAAAAACATAAGTAGTTAATAGGTCTGAATCATTATTGCTAAACTATTTGTACATTATGTATTAAGTCTTTCTTCATGTTCTGTTAAAGCTAATTAAGATGCATTTATTGTAAAGTATAACCATATGTATCTTAAAATCATGAATCATTAAATCACCAGACGTCTGAGCACAGTTCACGGCCCTGGTCTCACACATTGAGAACCACTGGTGTGTCTTTTCTCTCTTCACTCGTCTCTTGTAGCTCTCCATCCATATCTGCAGCTCACTCCAGGCCGACAGACAGCCAGGAGAGGGCTTTCCTGTCCCCACTGTCACTGGACCAGACCACCTCAGCGCTCCTGCATCTCAAAGCCCCCGCAGAATCAATTAGCATTTAAATTAATGACGCGCGTAATGAACAGAACGGCGCTATCTCTCCTCCCAAAGTGAAATCCAGAGTGTGCGTGCATCAGGACCGGCATCAAATATATTCAAATAGGCCCTACACTTGTTCATTTTAGACGGGCACTGCCAAAATTTAGAATAGCTTTTAACTAACCCCACAATATGGATGGAGTGTTCATATGATTTCATTTACATATAAAAGGTGCTAATAATAAAGCCTGTAATTAAAGATAAAATGATTGCATGAAAAAGAGCGCTTTTATCTTTCACTATCCATCAATGGAAATGTGCTTAAAGGAGGCAGCTTCCGGTGCTGATAACCCTGAGTGATTCACTGCAGCAGCCCACGCCATTCAAGGGGTTTCTGTATGTCTCTGCAAAATGTTGTTTGGAAACACAGACCACGGGTAAAAGCTCCTTCCAGATGAAACGTCACTGTGGACTCTGTGGTTTAAAGGCTCCATATCCCGCTCATGTCTGATCTGTGTTATAATGTTTCCTCCTCAAAAACATTCATGGAGTTTTGTTTGAGTTGTTTGAGTTTGAGTTCTTCTCTCAAACAGAAAACTCTCTGCTCCACCTTGAGATGTCATGTGGTAATACAGAAAGTGTTCCTCTGTGTTTTTAAACTCCGTGCACTTTCACTTGAAACGTTTGGACGATTTCAGCCCAACTGTTCACTTGAAAACTAACACTTCATGACATCACAAGGTGGAGAGAGACATGATGCAGGATTATTCAAACACTCAAAACCCCATTAAATTCCAATAATCATGGAGAAGCAGATCACTATACTTTCTCATATCACATAAGGAAGAATAGCTCTATGTTCACAGTATTTGCTTTCATCCAAATATCTACATGTATTATTTAGCATATTTTTGGTTTTGTGATTTGAGATATGTTTGTAGAGAATTATCGTACAGTGGTGTTCTATGAATGCAATCTTGATTTCAAAAACAACTGAAAATTAGTTGAGTGAAAATGCAAGAAACACTGGACACACAGGATTACTGTATTTTTCGAGCTATAAAGTTCACCGGATTATAAGGCACAGTATCAAATAATGCGTCAATTGTGTCATTGTCCACACATAAGGAGCATCGGATTATAAGGCGCAATAAGCAAACGAGTTATAACCCGTGCGGACGCTTTGCCATAACTCGTGCGCACGGGTTATAACTTGTGCACACGAGTTATAACTTGTGCGTATTAATATCTTGTGCACACGCCTTATAATTCGTTCCCACACTTATTATTTTATATTCACCACGTCCCTTCTACGGCTCCGTACAGTCGCCCTATATGTGGCCAACATATTACTCCTCCTGACTCGCCCACTAACACGTTATTAGACTAATGTGGACAACATCAAATCGGTTGGAGGTTAAACACAACCAAAGGTCATACATAAGGAGCACTGTTGATTTTTGAGAAATGTAATGATTTTAGATGCGTCTTATAGAAAGAAAGTCAGAAAAATACTGTACTCAAATGTGTGAGAATGAAACAAAAAAGTCCAGTTAAGTGTTTGTGAGCTTTAAGTCATGTTATAATATTGTGCCTACATCAAAGGATTAATAGAAATATAGAACCATTAATGTATTTTAGTTTTAATTTGTGCATATTTAAGCATGTGTATGTTTTCAGTACATGTGGAAATGCATGTACAGTATTTCCCCGTCATCACACTGTAGCTTTGTGTTTGTGACAGGGACCAGTGCTGTGATGATGGGCACTGGGAGTGACAGGAGCGGGGCCACAGTCTGCACAAACACCACTGTATGTGTCACTGTCTGATGCTCTGCACACATTAAGACAGTAGGGGGTGCAGGGGGGGTGGGGGTAGCTCTCATCTTGTCACACAAACCTTATCTCCACCACGGCTGTGTCCCGGGGCGACTGGGGAGCTGGTGGCTGCCAGTTCTGCAGCGTGGTTCCCTTCTCCAGCCTGACTCAGAGCTTCATGAGTCACTGCCGCCCATTAACTCAGAGCCCGCCCCCGTCGGCTTCAAGTGCATCACACAGGTTTTCATGTTTTTCTAACTGTCAGTTGGTTTTGTGGGACAGTGGTAATTGTTTATCGTAGTTTAACATGAGTCAAGTGGCATTTTGAGGGGAAAAAAACAAAATAACAATTGGACAAAATGTCAACCAAAACGCAGGGATAATGGACGTGAAAGGAAGGCATTTTTTGGGCACTTTCTAATCCAGTCCAGTCGTAACTATTATAATTTGGACATGTGTTGGCGATAGTTTCTTTTCCCTTTCTAAAGATATAATATTAGTTTTAAAATTTTGATTGCTATGGTAATGGCTCATCTTTCAGGACCCTCATTAAATTCTGATAATTATGGATGTCACTTGTACTTTGAGAAAGAGGGATTCCATTAATTCCTATGACAGATGTCCCGCTCATCTTTCAGGACCCTCATTAAATTCCGATAATTATGGATATCACTTCTGGATACTTCTTTCTCAAATCACATAACAAGTGTAGCTCCATGTTCACTGTATTTGCTTTCATCCAAAGATCTACATGTATCATTTTGTATGTTTCTGGTTTTGTGATTTGAGATATGTTTGTTGAGAATTATGCATTTGTTTTTTCAGCGTTCTAATCATTATATCATCGTACATGAATGTTCCATAAGTGCAATCTTGAGTTCAAAAATCTAACTGAAAATTAGTTGAGTGAAAATGC
>JACN01072100.1:0-17348 GCA_000787155.1 Scartelaos histophorus | reverse complement strand
AATGCAAAAAAGGTTGAATTTCATGCTGTTGAACATTCTTAATGCAAAAAAGGTTGAATTTCATGCTGTTGAACATTCTGTAACATCTCCATGGTGACAAGCAGGTGTTGGGCCCTTTCTCCAGAAAAAGTACACAGTGAACTTTTAACATTTCCCAGTGCTCTTTAAAGCTACTCTGTTTATATAGTTGTCTCGATCCACACAGAAATGATTCATCTTTTTTTCATTTTGTTCCAGAGACCAGAGGCAGTGTCAGTCAGCATCAGTAATCCCTTTATTTGTGCGCTGTCTCTCACTGTCTAAGCTAGTCTACACGGTTGTCACGGATATAAAGAAATCAAAGGTTTTTAGTGAGTTTTACCTGAATATATTTTACCGTTTTTTTAAGAATTTTGTGATTAAGTGCTTGTCTCCATGGAGATGTTGTTTCTTTGCCTTGTATGTCCCACAGTATGACATTAAGCGTATCTTTTTTGATGGTAACAGGCAAGATCTGTGGAGATGCTACCCTGCTTACAGTCTGAATACACGTTTTTGTTGAACTTATCCACAAAAAACACCTGTAATAAATGTCAAATTTAAGTTTAATGTTATACTAGCAACGCAATAATAATCTCTAAGGAAACAAGTGGCAAAACTTCCCCCATAAATGTTATAGCAGGTTTATTACGATGTTTCTTAAATTATATTTTCAGATTTTAATGTTAAATATGAGGACAGACTAGCTGAGAAAATTGGTGCTTTAGTGAGTAAAAGTGTGTGATTTTTTCTTCCTTAACCCTATAAAAACTGTGAATAAACTGTACATTTTCTACATTATCTAACAGTTGCTTGGAATAGTTCTGAAAGCCTTGAAATCTATAATAAGTAGAAGCTGAATAATTAAACATATTTTTTTCTAATCTTACCAGACTTGTGAAAAATATTCTTGAAGAAATCAATGTAGCTATTTGAAAAGAGAAAACCCCAGTTATTAGAAGCTTTTATCTTATTGCTGTTGAGAAGGGCATCTTATATAGTCATAATTTCACTGACGCATAACATGGTGAATTGTTCGAACCGTTCCTAATCTTTTCAGTTTTTACTCAAACAACCCAGTATTGGTAAGATTACATTCTTTGAGGTTCAGCATCCATTTGGGCCACAATTTGCTGGACTGCATTTGCAAAGAAGTGTCAGTTTGCCGGTAAATCTACTTGGGAATGTCTAGAGAGGGGTTATCAGTTATTGGCCACATCTGAGACTGAAGGATTTTCCCAGATGTTTCTGCCATTTCTGCCATTCTGTGTGTCCATGTTTCGTTCCAAATTAGTCCTTGAAGCACCAGATATGTCTTTTTGAACATGCCAATGAAAACAGAATTAGAAGAACATTTACCCAGTCATGCAACAATTGAGTTTATTTAAAAAGATCGAGGACCGAGAGCTTCAGTGGAATTTTTCTTAGTCCAAAACAGGTGCTCCTCAAGGCCAAACCTGAAAAGATAACAAACAGTGAATATAAACATGCCTGTATAAAAACTTATCGCGATAGAGTAAAAAAGTTGGAAATATTAGTCCTTAAAAGTAATTTATTGGATACGTCGGATGGGTTATGGTTAGGGTTCGTTGGGTTTATATGTCAGATAATTAGTTAGATTATTATTTTTACAAAACCTAGTTAATATGTAAACTTTACCATAACTGAACAGATTTGTATGGATTCTGAAATGTTCAAATATGGGGAATTGGCTACATCACTCTCGATATAGAGGAAAGGGAGATGGAAGGGAGAAGAAAAGAGTATTGGATATTGTATCTGCTCAACAAAATATACTGAACCATCCTTATACTAAAGCATTTGTATTACACATTAACCTCATTTGAGTTGTTATCTCCTGGGCTTCGAAGGATATCTTAGGACATCTCTACGTGCGCATTCATTCTAATATTAACCTCCACCTTCTCTTTCTTCTCTTTATCTTCCAGGATCCTGTTGACGGTGGTGGTGATCTTCCGAATCCTTATCGTGGCCATCGTCGGAGAGACCGTTTACGAAGACGAGCAGACCATGTTCATTTGCAACACCCTCCAGCCCGGATGCAACCAGGCCTGCTATGACAAAGCCTTCCCCATCTCTCACATCCGATACTGGGTCTTTCAAATCATCCTCGTATGCACGCCTAGTTTATGCTTCATTACGTATTCCGTTCACCAGTCGGCCAAACAAAAGGATCGGCGCTACTCCTTCCTCTATCCGATCATGGAGAGGGACTACGGTAGAGACGGGCCGAGGAAACTGCGCAATATTAATGGAATTTTGGTTCAGCACGGCGGAGACGGCGGAGGTGGAAAAGAGGAACCCGATTGCTTGGAGGTGAAAGAAATTCCCAACGCACCAAGAGGCCTCACCCACGGGAAGAGCTCCAAAGTCAGGCGACAAGAAGGGATATCACGGTTCTACATTATCCAAGTTGTGTTCAGGAACGCGTTGGAAATCGGGTTTTTGGCGGGGCAGTACTTCCTGTATGGCTTCAGCGTCCCTGGGATCTTCGAGTGCGACCGTTACCCCTGTCTCAAAGAGGTGGAGTGCTACGTTTCCAGGCCGACGGAAAAAACGGTATTCCTCGTGTTTATGTTCGCGGTTAGCGGGATTTGCGTGGTTCTCAACTTGGCCGAGCTGAACCATTTGGGATGGAGGAAAATTAAGGCGGCGATTCGGGGCGTCCAGGCGAGGAGGAAGTCGATTTGCGAAATCAGGAAGAAAGATATGGCCCACCTATCCCAACCGCCCAATCTAGGTCGTACGCAATCCAGCGAATCGGCTTACGTCTGACCAAATTTTATGATGTATTTGAGTGAATGTGAGAGAGATTTTCTAAAACTACGAGTAAAAAGGGTCGCGATCAGGATGACTTTTTGTTATTCGAGAAAAACGAACTTTTCAGAGTGACCCAAGCCATAAAGCAAGAGACACTGCAGACTTGTGAACAGGCGAAGACACAAATTCATTTAAAAGAATCAGCCCTGTATTTTTTCAACGGGGTGATAAAGATCGAAAGACATAAAAAGTATAGCCTGTTTTTTGTTGCTTCGGGAAGACGTGACAGTCGGGGTTGATGCGACCCAGAAGACGCAGACAGTTACAGCATTATTAAAACGCAACGGAAGAGTTGTCAGCACCAGGAAGGATCACAAGTTTTTTATTTTTTATTTTTGAAAGGGGGATTGAGTAGCAACAAACTGCACAGGATGTAGAGAGGACATGCTTTGTTTGTCGTTTGCTTCCCCTCGTCGACAAAGTAAAGACCAAAGTCAGAAATGTAAAAAAAGAAATTAAAAAAAAAGAAATTAAAACAGACAGATCTGAGTAGTGTCAACGTGTACTGGAACATTGTCCAGGGCCCAAGCCAAAATAATGGGAACGGATCTTGTTTATGCTTGGTGTCCTGGCAAAAGGCGACGTTAACACAAGCAAAATGAAGAATACCATAAACATCTGTACTTCGTTTCTCACGCCTTGCTCTGTCCCCTCTGCGGTTGGCAGCTATTTACACCTCCAGGCTATGCTAACTGGCTATGGACTTGGGTGACTCGTTTGCTCGGGCGATGCTAACTAGCCTGGATAATGCTAACTAGTCCAGGCAGTGCTAATGAGCCTAGGTGACGCTAACTAGCCTGGCCTACGCTAACCTAGCCTGGGCTATGCTAACAGTTCTGTAAATCTCGGAGAGGAACTCATGAACAAAATGGCGTCTTCTAAAGCACAAGCCAAACTCAGAAATAAAGAGACGGTGACAAGAAGAAAAAAATTATAGAAGGAATCACATCACTTTATTACATCTACTCAAATTTTATAGAAATATATCAAAATTTATTCTAATTTTTGTTTTTATTTTGAGAAAACAATGGTGCCATCCTTGAGATATTTAAGTATAGTTTAAAGAAATAAGGTATAGGTCTATCATGGTCATATTATTTATCCATTAGAATATATCAAATTATTTATCATAAAGGTGATGGAGGAATCATATTGCTGTTTTTTAAATGTATAAACATGTTTTTTTGTCTTTTTTAAGTTTTTCGTATTATATTATATTGATTTTTTCCACAGAATATAAAAAGCAGAAAGCGGACGATTGTCAGATATGTTATATATTGTATAAATGCTGGAGTTATGCAACAGATATGGCTAGATATATATTTTAAAAATGCACATTACCTGCCCCGAAGGTTGCAATATTTGAACATTTTATTTATGGTTGGATGACAATGGAGTAGTGGGTTGAGTTTTCGCCCTCCAACGTGAGCGTAACTAGTTTAAACTGACCCTAACACTTAATGTTTTTATGCCACTGGATAAAATAATAATTTTCTATTTACTTGTAACTTGCAATGTTATCCAGTTTTAAACCATTATTAGGATTAAACTTCAAATAACTTTTTTTGAAGCACAACAGACATTATTATTATCACAAATCACAATATAATAACAAAGAGCAAAAAATATTAATGGTAGTAATAAATTCAAAATAAGTACAATGGTAAAAATAAGAGACTGGTGTCAAATAAGGTATAATTATAGGTAAAAGGGAAAAAAATATCTCTCAGTTATATATAAGAGGCTGTAAGGAGAAACAGTGCAAAGATGAAGTGATGATTGACAGGACATAGGGTTGTCTGTTCCATAAAGGTGTGGGTGTACAGTTGTATGAATGTTGTCCTGTTTCTCTCACTGTTGAAGAATGAGCTCCTTTGTCCCTCTATAGTCTGAAGATGTAGAGCAGCTTGTCCGTTCTATACCATTATTTGAGATCTGATAAAGAAGACGATAATATATTTCAACTTTATGGGCAAAAATGTGGATTGTTTATTGAGAAAACGGTGCATTCTGTTGCGTAGCCCCAGCTGGTTTGGGCCTGTGAGCCCATGTGATAAGGCATGTTTACTTGAAGAGACACTGCTGGATGATGGAGCTGTGTACATTGTGAGTAGTAGCTCTCTATGGGCGGTCATGCTTTTGAATTTCAATGGCTTCTTCAGTTTGCATATTTCTTTCTCCAGACTGGATTTCAACATGCATGCCTTGTAAGAGAAATGTTAAGGAATGATAACTCAAATAGACCGGAAAAAATGGCGTTGAAAAGCGTTGCACCTTGATTACAGAAGACAGATGGGAGAGTGGTAGACTGTAGGAACATACAGCTACACAAATATATGCTCAAAGTGACATACTTTCCAATAATGTATTCATTTTGTCTGGTTTATCACCGCTACTATCCGCCTTGGGCTGGTTATACAATGTATAGGGAAGGACATTAGGGCACTGTAAATAGACAAAGAGATGCAAATTAATATATCATGGTTTGATAAAATTGAACCCACAACCTCCACTCAATGTTTTTTTTTTTTTATTGTTATCTAAAGTCATCCAAAAATGTGATGTAAACTAAAGGTATGATAGAATTTGATGCAAAGTCAGATTTCCCCAAATTTAATACGCCTTTTCCATTTAATTTTTTATGTTAATCCAAACTAAATAATTCAAATTTTAAGGCGATCTAATTTAATATGTATGTTAACATTAATTATTGAAATCGAAAAATCTAACATAATATATATTTAAAGGTGTACTGTGTAACTTTTCTGGTGGAGGGTCTGTCACATGTGGAATGTTCCACAGTATGACATTATACATCTCTGCCTTACATTTACTCAATTACAGGTGGTTTTATAGCTCAAAAGTACATTGAAAAACACATTCTGACTATGAGCGGGGTCACTGCTCCACAGATCTGACCTTTTAGTTGGTCCGGTTTGGTCTCCATGAAGATAATGAACTATGAAACATTCCAGACAATGCAGTGACAAAAGCATTTCACGGACCACCAAAAGTTCCACCTTTAAGTAGTCAAAGGCGCGTTCAAAACCACATTTCAAACACTATAAGTTAGATGGCCTAGCCCTGGACTATCATCTCCATGACATGCACAGTTGCTTAAACAAACACTGAGATTGCATTAGTCTTAATTATCTGTGCTTGAAAGTTCAAAATGAAGGCAACCAGCGCACGCCACAGATAGACTAATAATAGAAGCTAGTCCCATTATTAACCCAGGGCTTAAGGAGTGACCTTCAGACTTAAGGCCAAGCCAATGTCCTGTCCTGATGTAATCTGCACACGGCACTCCGACACCGCACTATTTAAGGCGATGGGAGTCTCCAACCTCCAGAGCACCCGCGAGGAAAGGAGAACCGTCATGAAAAGATAGTGAGATAGAAGATGTAAGATAGAAGGTGCAATTTAAAGACGAGCCGTGCAACTTTTTGGCTGCTTGTGTCTATGGCCGTGTTATTGCTCTATCTTACATTTTTTTAATTAAATGTGTTTTTTTTAGCTCATAAATACCTAGAAAAGCAGGTGTTAAATTTTTTCCAGAGTTTTTACCTGTGGAAACAATGACAGACCCTTCACCAGAAATGTTACACAATGCACCTTTAAAGTAAATAGTACATACAACATTATCTTTTTAACATTTTATTATACTGGTTACCTGGAATGTTCCACAAAATAGCATTTAAACTTAGCAATCTCCATGCAGACAAGATAGTCACTCACTAAACTACCAACTACTAGGATATATGACTTTTTTTGTTTCCCATAGTCACATAGGAATCACTGTTACACTGTTAAATTTTCATTTTTAACACGCTCCCTTAGTTTATTCAAATCAGCGCAATATTCAGAATACACACATAATAATTAAGAAATATTTTTATATTAGATGTTTTCCTGCAGTCCACCATTCCTCGAGGTCTTAACTTTTCTTTTTGTTGATGTGAAATTATGCAACTTCTTTTCTCATTTGCTTCTCTTTTTTGACGTGTGGGTTCATTTTCTTGTTTGTTGCTCTTTGTGCAGTGACATATCAAAAAAAGAAAGAATTTTTTTATGTAAAAGAACAAATGTTTTTTTAATGTATAGAAAATATTACAGAAAAGTATATCTCTTCCCTTGCCAAAGTGATATGCAAATTTTATATTGATTTGAGAGCATTTTTAAGAACTGCATGTGTAATGGCTAGACAAAGCATGTTTCTATGTTTTTCTTAATATAACATGTTTTCAAGTCCAACGTTGGAGCAAAGCTAATGCGTCTTTATGCCAAGTGTGTGTTAACTTATCAAGAGCCAGGATTCTATAAGAGTCATTTCTATGTAAACTACCTACTCAAGTCTCTCTGTCAAAGTCCAGATATTATACTCAGAGATTTGCACATTCATGTAATATATTATACCTTTATAATGTCTTGTAAAAGATGCTTAAGAGTCTATAAAGCCAAACAGTCAAATGGTCAGTGGTTCTCAAACTAGTACCTCTGTGCACTGGAAATAATTTGATTTTCAATTCAAGCCTTTTTAATTTGCATATTTTAAACAACTTAAGATGACAAAAGTGAGTCATATCAAAGAAAACTGTTTAATTTTAAGTTTTTTTTTTGGTTTTTTTTTTAATTATTGTGGTAAGTTTTCACAATCTGTTTAAGTTTTATTATGTGAACTCTTATTTTTGGTCCAGAAATCGTCCTGCAAGGCCAGTTTAGTCCTGGTGATACATATCTGGTTTACTTTTAATACTTTTTTTTAATTAATTATTCCTGGATTGATCTTAGTCTGATTTATTTTTTATATATTTATTTATTTAAACGTGCACTGTGGAACTTTCCTGTGGCACCTGCTTGTTTCTACGGAGATGTTACTGACATATTTATCTAGCGTTTATTCATTATGGGTGTTTCTATTGCTCCAAAACACAATAATTCCTTCTGTGAATAGGGGCGCCTGTCCGGAGATCTGACTTGTAATGTAGGATAGTGCCGTAACCTGCTTGTTCCCTTGTGATCTATAGGTTTAATACTGTGGAACATTGTAGACAAAGCTATAAAATTTCCACGGAGACAAGCAGGTGGTGGAGAAATGTAACGCAGTGCAGCTTTTAAGTCGGATTTAGTGGTTACAATTTATATCTATTCTCAATATTCATGGTGCAGAGGCTCTACAGTTTGAGAATCACTGACTTAAATATATGTCAAAACACAGGGTACTAGAAAACCGAGGTGAAAGGATGGCACCATACAAGTTCAGAACATTCCAGGGTTGTCCCCAGCACAATCAATGACCAATATTTACAAACCTACTACACAAATATACAAAAGACAGTTTTTTTATGGGGTAAAAGTCACTAACAACAGACTCAGGAAAGAAACCAATGCTGAATTTTGATTATTGCTGATTTTTGTATTGAATTTTTATGTCACACCTGCATAAAAATTAACCCTTTTATAAGATAGATCAGCATTCTTTCCATTCGCCATCAAAGAGCCACCCGATAACGTCAAGAGTCCAATGACATTCCCTTTGTCTCCAGCGTAAAACTGCCCCAGGATACCACACTGCACCCTAGTGTTCCACACCAAGCTAACGATGTAGCAACCCAGGTCTCCTTTAACACTTGACTGTTAGCAACGGGCATTCCACCAAGAGGCCGTTTACACAACAACTGCAGAAAATTTAAAAAAAAAAAGAAAAGAAAAGATGGTGTCCTTACATCAGTGGTGAAAGAAGTGCTCAGTGTTGTTACTTAAGCAAAAGTACAGATACCGGAGCAGAAATCTCAAGTAAAAGTATTAAAATATCTGTTTAAAAATGGTCTTAAAGAGTAAAACGTACAGATTTGTGCTGAATTTTCTTCAACAGAATAATTTTTTAGCTGTTTTATTTGTATATTAGTGTTTGCTCAAAGATCTCAGACAATAATAAAAATATATATACTTTTATTTTTCAGATAAAGATGTAGTGGTGTAGAAAATACAGATACCTGCTCTCAAATGTAGTAAGTAAAAGTAAAAAATATCCACTGTAAAATGTCCTAAACTAACGTGCAAATGCCTAAGAAATATACAGTACTTCACTACTTTTACACATAGAAATGAACAAAACTGTATTTTTATTTGATGTCTCTGTTACAAATAATGATGGTGGTTAGTGGTTAGGTCCCCAGCAGTAGTTTAAGGGTCAAATGCATCTAAATAATTTACCTGATGATAGATTAAAACAGTGAACCGTAAACTTAGTTGTGTTGATTAACCACTGACGAACACAAAATGTGCTTCAATAATGTTTTAAAGTAGTGACATGCATTAGTAGTGTTGATTTCTTATCATACAGAGGTGGGTATAGAGTAGACACAAAATGAAATGAAGAAATTACTCAGGAGAATTTAATTTAATTGTCAAAGTGTGCGATCTGATTAAAAGTATAATAATAAATGGAATGGACAAAGCATAAAATAACACAAAATCTGGTATTTTAAAAGGATAGACACTAAATTTAAACAAAATACTTGTGCACATAGACATAAATGGACATACCTAAGCACATTACACTTTACACTTTACATAAAAAAAAAAAATCTCTCTTTGCAGTGAGCCTCAACACATTTTTCTTTAAATGCTCGCCTGCTCTACAAGATCCTATTGTTTTTATTTTGTCCTCAAATTTAAGTGTAAATAAATTCCTATTCCTGATATCGACACCTTCCTAAAATAATCGCATAAGTCATTTTTTCAGGTTTTTCAGGAAACCCAAAAAACTCCCCCCAAAACTGAAATTATGGATTTTTTTTGCCTAAATAAACTTAGGCAAAAAGTGACTTAGACGATTATTTTAGGAAGATGACGATATGGAACTCCAAATGTGCTTACATAACCGCCAACTTCACTGAGCTTCATTTGACTGGAGCTGAACACAAGTCACGCTCACTTAGTCCACTTCTTTATACAGTTTATGGTCATGCATAGATTTAGGAGCGGTGCAAGAAACAGTGATGTCAAATTATTTCACATTACCAGTACATTAAAAAAAACCCTCTCTTTGCAGTGAGCCTCATCACATTTTTCTTTAAATGCTCACCTGCTCTACAAGATCCTATTGTTTTTATTTAGTCCACAAATTTAACTTTAAATAAATTCCTATTCCTGATACAGAACTCCAAATTTGCTTACATAACTGCCAACTTCATTGAGCTTCATTTGACTGGAGACGTCACTCTCACAGAGTCCACTTCTTTATACAGTTTATGATCATGTGTAGCTTTAGGAGCGGTGCAAGAAACACTGATGTCAAATAATTTCATATTACCAGTATAAAACTTCACCCTTCACCAAAACGTTCACTCAGCTGTTACTTCAAGAAAAATATTTCCGTACGGTGTGAAAAAAGTACTCGAGGAAATGCAACTGAGTACTGCCCACCTCTGTTATGAAGTATAATAATAACCAAAACTGGATGACGCATCTTCTGGCCTTAATATGTTTTCTGCTAAGCCTTTTTGTGTAAACGGCCCCAAGTAAAGACTGTAGCACATTCTCATCAAAACTCTTCACTAATTTTGTACTGAAATCGTAGCAGACGAATTGGACTCCTCAGGAATACAACATGAATCAAGCTGAACACAATGGACATCACAATCAGATAGATATTTATATTATTGTTATTTAAGATTATTAGAATAAGATAGACGCCATGTAGCCCTATTGCTTTTGGTATCAGCACACCCAAGGGCTTTAGTCTAAGTACTATAAGAAAAGCCATATACATTTAAAAAAGAAACTTGAAATTAAACACTATTGTGCTTAATTGACCACAGATGAAATTGGGTGATGGATTTTGCATTCAAAGTTTAAAAAAAAAATCAATATGCAAAGTGTATTTAAATGTGCCCCTTGTGTCCCAAATATAAATGTTGTGAATTGAAATGTTCTGCTCCTCCTCTCCTCTGCAGCCACTAGACACAGCAGTGTAACAGACTGGAATAGACAAAATATCAGTCGTGAATGGCCTTTTCTAATCATCTTATGTAACAGGTTAAACCAAAACTTTTTAATCCAAATTCATTAAACATGTTTTGCCGTTTCTGCCAAAGCTACTGTCAACATTAAAATTGCAATTATTCTCATACAGGTTTTAGTCCTGATATTTTAAGCTGCCTTTATACTGATTATGTAAAAACAGTGGTAGTACTTGTGGTAGTACGTAGGATGTAGTACTATTTACTTTTAGCAAATAGTCTCTTTGACAGATGTGGAACAAGCAGCTTAAAATCACAGAATTTACAAGATATTCAATAAAAATACAAATAAAACAGTGACATACGTCCTGATCATTTAAATGTGTGTCTGAATGCTTAACCCTGGTGTGCGTGGAGAGTGGGGAGCAGTGGAGATTAGCCAATATTTGGCAACATATTTGTGCTTCATGTTTTAAAGGGATTGGAAAATGAACCATTTTATTTTGAAACCTGGTGACGTGAGCTTAGCTTCCACAGCACATCTGTGACATCTGTACGATGTAAAACAGGACTCTATGGTGTAACTATGGCCTTCTGTTGAAGGTTTGTATATTTATGACTGGTGTACTGTATGTAAAGACTGAATTAAACCTTGAATGTTACAAATTCAACTATGTGCATTTTGTGTGTTTTATTTATTCCACTTACCTCAGTCATTTGTTTATTAAACTGTGGTATGATGGTGTATGGGCTGCTCTGTGTGGTATGATGAGGCCTTTGCAGTTTTAGATTAGTTATTTATTTAGATAAAAACACAAATGGGGTTGAGCTTAGTCTCATTCACACATGTTTAACACACAATCACACGTTTTTTGCTTGCGTTGACATTGTGCAGGAAAAACAACTGAACAGTCAACATGGCATCAGCTCCTCGCTCTTTGTTCTTAAGTCGACGTGCTCCCTGCAGCAGATAAAACCGTGTAGGAGGCAAAACTTTATTTTATTGGACTCATATTCTGTTGACAAGAAATCTTCTGACAAGCGGATGGGTCCAAGATGTCATGGTGCACAGTGGTCCCTCGTTTATCACAGGGGTTATGTTCTAGATTAGTTATTTATTTAGATAAAAGCACAAATGGAGTTGCGCTCATTCACTCATTCCCACATGTTTAACACACAATCACATCACTTCATGAGATCAAAAGGAGAAACAGCATTTTGACCTTTGGAGATAATAATGAAAGGCTCCTCAGATATGTGTGAATGAAACAAAACACACTCCAAGTATGTTTTTGAGGGAGTACCAGTGTTCTAACGTGGCTTAAAGCTCACAAAAGTCAACTGTGCTTTATATAGGACCTTTAATGTGTTTGTCCTTTTTGGGTTGGTTATTATTAATATTGGTCCAACTGGTTTGGGCTGATTTTAGACCCTGATTTAGCCCAGGTTTAAACTGCTTGGCAAACTCAAGAATCCAATGATCTTGTAATGTACTGGTAATATTTGAGAACCACTGCCCTGTTCATGATGGGGGCAAGAGACATTTTCCTCTGTTAATAACGTCGCACTTTGCCATGAAATATCCAAAGGGCGAATTCACAAATATTGAACCTGATCATTTCTCTGTGACTAGACCCAAGATCTCACTGTATTACAACAATAATAAGCATATCAACTACATTTAAACTGCCCCCATTTGTATTAAATATGACTGAACCATAGAATATTATTATGTCAACAGCGTATCTCAAAAATGTGTTACTATTCTCTATTATTTATGTATTTTATGCCAGTTATAAATACCCTATAGCTACGTGTACACAGACGGGCTTTATATAGTACAGTTACCTCTGCAGTACTGAGTGGGTGCACTGACATTTGCACTGTTTTATTTTACCTGTGACTGAAAATCCTTTATCTTCAAACACTCCTACAGACTCCGACGAAAAAAGACTGTGAATGTGCAGAGGAAACTGTCGATTCCTTTATTGTATTTTCTCTTGATTTCATTTTTTTATTTTTATATTTGGAGCCAACAGGAACAGCTCCACTTAAATCGAATTTCCAGGAGCCTGAGTGAGTTCCAATCTAATAAACAATGTCATAGGAGTGTGTACAAACCACTAGTCTTTGAAATATTGAAGATAAAGATAAAAGAACCTTTATTTGGGGAAATTACAGTGTTGCAATCGCACAGTTCGAATGAAATAAGCGAGTTCCAATCTAATAAACAATGTCATAGAAGTGTGTACAAACCACTAGTCTTAGAAATATTGAAGATAAAGATAAAAAAAAACCTTTATTTGGCCCAAAGTTCAAATGAAATAGACTCAAAAATCAAGATATATAACCTAAATTAAGGTATTTTCTGATCTGTGTTATAATGTTGCTTATAATGAGCTCTTCTCTTCCTAAATTAAGATATTTTCTGTTATAATGTTGCTTATAATGAGCTCTTCTCTCAAATAGAAAATACTCTATTCCACTTTGTGATGTCACATTTTAAAACAGGAAGTGCTCCATTGTGTTTTAAAACTCTATATACTTCATTTCACGAGAATCATTTGGATAATTTCAGCCCTGCATTCTCTGATTTCTACTTGAAAACTACTACTTCATGACATCACAAGGTGGAACAGAGCATTTTTTTGAGCTTTGGAGATGTAGACAGACTAAAAATAAACTCCAGATATGTTTTAATGGGGTAAAAACGTAATAACACGACTTAAAGCCATTTTTAAATAGAAGTAGACATGAAATATTATGGAAGTGCCGCGTTAATGTATGCGCTCAAGCCCCGCCCACATCTCCTCCGGCAGGTCACGTGACCCCGGCGCTGGTCTCCGAGGTCACGTGACGCAGACCTGGATCGAGAGCCTGTTGCCGTGGTGATAAGCTGGACGGTAATATCTCTAAAGCGCAGTGAGGATTAATGTGTCAGCAGATGGCTACGGCTCCATGTCATTTCCTCAAACCGAAACACAGCAACAACATCCATAATCATACAAGTCATTATATTCAACCAACATTTTACATATATTCACTATTTTTATTACTATGTGAATGCAGTTATAGGTTATGTAGGTGCAAAGTACATTCCTGGAGTTGTGTTTTGTTTCATTCACACATGTTTAACACACAAATCCTGCATATTTAGGTTATTTTCTCAAACTGAAAACACTAATAGTAAAACAGGAAGTGCTCCACTGTGTTTTTAAACTCTATACACCTTCACTCAAATCATTTGGTTTATAGGGAGCTGGAAAACCACTACTTCGTGACATCACAAGGTGGAGCAAAAAATTGAGCTTTGGAGATGTACACAGACAAATAATGAAAGATGATTCAAAAAAACAACATTATAACAAATACTTTAAGCACAATAATCAATTTTGTGTAATATAATATATACCTTTAATACAATATCTATTTATATTTTAATCCACAACTATTTTAAAGAAATATTAGGTGTACAAATGTACTACACGTGTATATTTTTAATGAAATTACTATCAAACCTCCATAACTATTTTAAAGAAATATTAGGTGTACAAATGTACTACACGTGTATATTTTTAATGAAATTACTATCAAACCTCCATAACTATTTTAAAGAAATATTAGGTGTACAAATGTACTACACGTGTATATTTTTAATGAATTACTATCAAACCTCCATAATTTAATGTAACTTTTCTGCTTTGCCAAGAATGTTCCAGAGTGCAGCATTAAACTAATTTATATTACAGGTATTTTTACTGCTAAATTTAATTGATCTGACCTGTAAATTGACCTGGTGAACCCTGCATCAAAGAAGTCACATAGAAAGTAGTAAATAAAAGTGCACTAATTTATAACTTTGGTTCATTTTAGTCCTGGTTTTAAAAGTATCTCGGCTCGGAGCTGATTTAACCCCGACTGAGAAACGATTTAGACTTGAATTCGCTCGCGTGTATCATCACTCAAGATAATTTGGCCTATAAAGTCTGTATTAGATTAAAAAACATTCACCCATATCTCTTGTATTAACCCACCTATCTTCATTACCGCTTTAATCACACAGACTTGCCCTCAGGTTCCCCTCCCATTTACACCATATCAGATATCATCACCATTACCTCCTGCAGAAGCCTTCATCTTCATCTTCACAGTATCCCCCTCCTCTTCTTCATATCTATACTCTCACCAGGCGCCCACCAATGTCACCCTCCTTTATTTCTTATCATCAGTTCTATTACCATCTAAAGCACCCCGGCTATTACTGAACACTGCTCCCATGCCGCGCCGGATCAATACGAGAATCCGCCGCTAAATCACCTTAGGCCAGTAGCTGGACCGCACTTCACGGATCAGGGCCCGGGACGCCATCCTGCAGCTCAAACGCTCAAGATTTACAGCGTTCATTTTTGCGTAACTACAGCAAAATTCTTATGAAGAGTTGAGGGGTGGAAGAATCGATGTAAACTTTTGACCTGCTGTTTAAAGAGTCTATGGAAATCAAGCGCCGATTTGTGTTTCAATAGCGGATAATTAACTTGTCTAATGATTGGGTGAAAGTGAGTACATGCTTTGAATACTTATAGTGTTTTTTGCGCTCTCTGCAGTAGATAAAACCGTGTATGAGGCAAAACTTTCTTTTATTGGACCCATATTTTGTTCTTCTGACAAGCGGATCCAAGATGTCATGGTGCACAGTGGCCTCTCATTTATCACAGGGTTTACGTTCTAAAAATAATCTGCGAAATCTGAAAAGTAATGAGCTTTATTTTTTACAATGATTATGTTTTAAGGCTTTAAAACCCCTTTTCCACACACGTTATACACTTTTCTTAGACTAGGGCTGTTTTTTGGTCCTAGTTTGCAAACATAAAGCTCTTCAGAGTCCCGCTTCTAGCAATTAAACATGTATAACATTTGTAAATTTGGTCCCTTCACAGACCCGACACGGAGGAGATTGACAGTGGTCTAAGCCAATCAGGACGCAGAACACAATGCACGTTCATATGCTGTAAAAATCTGTAAAACAATGAGGCTCTGAAAGGTGAAACACTGAAGATGTTGCTATTATTTCTGGCATAGTAAGCAGCACCAATATGTCAAAAGTCTTCACACAGATAAAAATATTCAGATAAAAATACATATCATCAGACTTGTCATTCTCAGTGTAATGAATTATTGAAGTGACCAGACAGTAGGGCCATTTTTATGAATTGCAATATTGATTAAAAATGCAACGGCGTGTCCACCATCTGCATGTCTTCATTGAGATGTGGCATGAAGCTTCTCCATATCCATAAAGACAAGCAGATGACACCACCAGGCCAAGTTACAAGTCAGTTCTGTGGAGAGACGAGCTCATTCACTGTATGAATGCAGCAATAAAAGCCCTGCCAATAATATTAAAAAAACATCTTCATGAGACAAGCAGGTGAAGTTACACAATGCACGTTTGAAGAGCAAGTATTTTACTTCTATGGGGTGTTAACTGCTAATGCATAACATATTTAGATCACTATGTTACCTTTTACTGTTTTGACAATGCTATATTCACTAAAGCCAACATATTAGCACGTTTGCTCTTTGCTCTCCACGTTAAGTCACCCCCCCTTCAGAGCGCTAGCACATTACAATCAGCGTGCATCCCACTTCTTAAACTACAGCACATTGCATCAGGATTGTATCATGCTTTTATATCTTTAAAGAGAATTGTCATGCAGATGTCCAGAAGAGATCACTATATTACTCAAACATGCATGGATGACATATAAAACCACTTCAGGCATGTTTTTAATGAGGAAGTAATGTTATAACATAGTAGAAAGTGTAATGCACCCTCTTTAATTGCATTTACGTATCTAATCTACATCTTATCTACAGTCTTGTGCATTATAATGTGCAGGCCAACCACCTACAAACATTACAGGTCCATTGCTTTGTCTTTTTTCCCTTTTCAAAACCACAATGTCCCAATTTTTTCAATGTAACTGAACGCCTTCGAGCATTCCTAAACCTAAATGAGCTGCTTCAATACTTTTTTCATAAACATATTCATTTAAAATTAAAATAGGATAAAACAAGAAAAACAGCCTGACAGGTCCTGAGGCGGTGCTTCGAAGGAGGACACCGAGGAACCAATGGAGCTTCAGGCAAAACTAGAAACACAGCATCGTTTTCCTTTGAATTTTCTTTAAACCCAGCGTTGCAGCTGTGTAATATAGACACAATAGTTCAAAATAACAAGCTTTTAATGTTAATGTCAACTTTCAACACATGTAACTGCACATGGGTCATATTATAGTTGTAATTCAGAAAGTCAGGTACAAATATTGATCATGATTTCAGACTAATATGAAAGATAATTTGTTCAATCAGATTTTGAATTTTAAATACTGCTGAATTTCTCACTTACAATTTTTTAACACTGAAAAAACATGCTTTTACACAGAATTTCTGAAATTTTAAGTGTACTTTATCAAAATGTTTAAAATTTAATATTTTTAAAAATCACCTTTTAAATATTCA
>KN493407.1:0-15053 GCA_000787155.1 Scartelaos histophorus | reverse complement strand
CCTGCAGCTCGTCGACAGAGTCCTCACCTCTGAACTCAGGAATGGATTTGCTCTGATCAGGTACAACACAAACTGATGCTGATAAAGAGACATCCAGGGATAAGGAGGTGTCAGTGAGTTAAACTGTAACAACTGGACTTATATTTTAGTAGTAGTAGTAGTAGTAGTAGTAGTAGTAGTAGTAGTAGTAGTAGTAGTAGTAGTAGTAGTAGTAGTAGTAGTAGTAGTAGCAGTAGCAGTAGCAGTAGTAGTAAGTCCAGTTATAGTTTGACTCTTTGATAACAGGTACAGCATTATATTTGACTCTTGATGATTTTGTTGTCCTGAGGTTGTTTTGCTGTTTCTTTCAGGCCTCCAGGGCACCACGCTCAGAGAGACCAGGCCAATGGATACAGTGTGTTTAATAATGTGGCCATAGCTGCTCGATATGCTCAGACGAATCACAGAATCCACAGGTAAAACATTTACAAAGATAAGATCATTTTAGGTCCTATTTTACACACAACTGATTCTCTCTTGCTATGTTAGTGCCTTATTTGAAACATACCTGGAGTCACTGGCAGCAGCATAATATGGACCCTTTAACTTGTGGTCATAAGTCTGAGAGCTTCAGTCATTCAGTCAAAACTTCATTGATCTTTTCATCGTTTTGTTTTTACAGAGTTCTCATCGTGGACTGGGATGTGCATCATGGGCAGGGCATCCAGTACAGCTTCCAGGATGACCCTAAGTAAAGACATTACCCATTTTATATATTTGACACCTGATGGTTGCATTTCAGGTACAATTAAAACATACAGCATATCCAGTATTATTCCTGCCGCAACATTTTCAGTATCGACTTATTATTCAATATGTTAAAACTGGAACAATATATTTTGGAGCTCAGTAATTATTGTGTTTACATTTTCTTTGCAAAAGTGGGGAGATTTAATCCATTTTTATGTACTGTGATAAGATTTAAGCTGCAGAGAGCAGAATAAGCTACTTTTACGGCTGATTATTGGTTCATTCTGCAATTTATTTGCTTCAGCTCATGTCTTTTAATGATACAATATATTAAAAAAAATTTCTGGATACTGCTTTGTGTCAGTTTCAGTATTATTGTTTATCGTAATATTTCTGTATATCATGCTTCAGATCAGAATTGTTATTGTGACAAGCTCTCTCTGTTTGTTACTGCCACAGAAATAGCTGCAATGAATTTTAATAGTTTTTCTCCAAATCTTGTTTCAGTGTTCTGTACTTCAGCGTCCACCGCTTTGAGCACGGGTCATTCTGGCCTCATCTTTCTGAGTCAAACTCCAATTTTACGGGAGATACAAAAGGAGCCGGAAGAACCATCAACTTACCCTGGAATAAGGTCTGTGTCTGTACTTAAAGATGCACTGTGTAACTTTTCTGGTAGAGAGTCCGCCACCTGTTTGATTCGATGCAGAAGTTTTTCCCCAGAATGTTCTGCAGCATTGAATTTAATTTAACCATCTCTCACAGTAAGTAGGTGCTTTTACTATTGTTTTGAGTAATAAGAACACCTGTAATTGGATATATTCAATATTTATTTCTTTAATGCCGAACTGCGGAACATCCCACGCAGCCGATGACAGACCCTCCACCACAAACGCAGCACAGTGCACCTTTAATACCTGGATTACATTAGAAGAGTATTTTCATTTAAGAATGCAGTAACATAATTCATATTAATTCACTCTCTTCAGACTGGAATGACTGATGCAGATTACATTGCTGCTTTTTATCATCTCCTGCTTCCTGTTGCATATGAGGTAAAAATAAAAAAGGACAATAATAATAATATAAATCCTGTCATAAACTCTTTCAATGAAGACTATAAAGAATGTTTTGTGTTCCCAGTTCCAGCCTCAGTTAGTTCTGGTTTCAGCTGGTTTTGATGCTGCAGAAGGAGACCCAAAGGTAAAATACAACGTTTATTTAGTTTCAGATTAAAATGATGTATTTAAAGAGCCCATATTTCATATTCTCTGATCTATGTTATAATGTTTCCTGATCACAAACATATCTGGAGTTGTGTTTTCCTTCAGTTAACACATAGTTTAACACATAAATCCTGCATATTTCAGCTTCTCTCAAACAGAAAACATTCCACCTTATGATGTGGTAATACAGGAAGTGCTCCACTGTGTTTTTAAACTCCATACACCTTCACTAGAACCATTTGTATAATTTCAGCCCTGAAATTGCCAATCTCCACTAAACAAAATGCAAAAAATAGCTTGAAAACAACATTTTCAGTTTTGGAGATGTAGACAGACTAATAATAAATAATAATAAAACATAACTCCAGGTATGTTTCTGAGGAGGTAACAATGTTCTAACATGGTTTAAAGTTCTCAAGGGTCAATTTTGCCTAATATAGCACCTTTCATGCTTTGTTCTTTTCAGGGCGAGATGTGCGTCAGTCCTCAGTGCTTCCAGATTCTAACACATCTTCTCATGAGTTTAGCTGAAGGACGCCTCATTCTGGCTCTAGAGGTAATTAAAAAACAACTCTAAATTTAAAGAGGGGGTATTATGTAGGAATGGGACAATAAACAGTAATTATTTATAGTACTGAAAGTTAAATTACTCGTATGCAAAACATTTTTAAACTGTCAGCAGCTGTAATAATTATAGTGATATAATTAGCTGCTAATTATTTTAACCATGATAATCGTGACAATATTAATATTGTACCATGCCTGATATTTTGCTAAATTAACTTTTTAAATCTTTCTACCATGTCATAAAATTGTTCCTTCATCAAAAATGTGAAGAGGCGTAGATGTTTTAGATGGTATCCATGCATGTTTGAGTAATCTAGTGATCTCTCGTCTTCCTCAGCCAACTGCTCGTCTCAATGGAAATGTTATTGCTTTGTCTAGAATATACCAAATACAGATTAAACCGTCCATCACGAGGCAGACAAGCAGATTACAACACTTTGCTAAATTATAGGTCAGATCTGTGGAGAGTCGCCCCCATTTCCAGAGGGAATTAATGTATTTTTGAGCAATGGAACCACCCATAATGAATAAATGCTAGATGGAAATGTTTAATGCCATATCATGGAACATTCCTGGCAAAGCAATAACATCTCCATGGAGACAAGTAGGTAGCATCCTACACCAGGAAAGTTCCGCAGGTCAATTTCATTTCATTTTCAAACCAACAAAAGTAACCTGGTGATCTGAATACATATTATCTGTTAACAATTAATACAAAGTGTAGTACCTGCTCTTTAAGAAATGATTCCTTTAATTAATCTTGTCTAATGTGCCTTTAGGGCGGGTATAACCTGCCACAGACAGCAGGGGGCGCTGCAGCTTGTGTGAAAGCCTTACTGGGTGGAGCCTGTCCCCCCCTGTCTCCACCCACTGCTCCTTCCGACAGGTACAGCAATGGATGGAACATTTTCACTTTACATTGTTTATTGACTCTGAGTTTTCTTTTTAGTGCTCTGGAGTCCATATCTCAGACCATTAGCGCCCTGTATCCTTATTGGGCTTCTCTCCAGGTCCTGGGTAGGTTCTGTTTTAACCACTCATTCAGAAAACAGATTTAAAACATCCTTTATTACTCAAACTAACTCTTGTAAGCTTACAGCCATGTAACAGTAGAGCACATCCTGTATTACCAAAAAAACAGCATTAACATAGATCAGAAAATGGCAAAATATGGGCCTTTGAAACTGTATTAATGATGTACAATAATCACATTCTGTAGAGGGATGCTCTGTCTCTGGTGCTGAGGTATTGAGGGAATCGACCAATTGGGGAAGCTCGTGTTGCGCAAGTTCCGCCTCTTCAGTCTCCACAAAGACGGGATTGGTTTATGATGAGAAGATGATGGAGCACCTCAATATGTGGGACAGGTAAGAAAGTTGTATTTGTGGCAGAGAAATGTATCTAATGATTATCAATATTTTTAACTTTTTTTTTTTCCAGGCATCATCCAGAGCAGCCTCAGAGAATTTCAAAGATCTACACTCGACACCAGCAGCTGGGTCTGGAGCAGCGCTGTGAGAGACTCGAGGTCCGACTGGCCACAGAGGAGGAGCTTCTGATGTGCCACAGGTAAAACTAAACCAGGGTCTTAACCAGGACTCTACCAGGACTCTGCTTCACTTTAAGCTTAAACAAGTAACAAGGACAACACCCGGGGTAAACTCATCAAAGTAGGTCTAAGTGAGGTGGAAAAATTATCATATTAAAGGTTTAACTTTTTGGTTGGGGGTCTGTCACAACTTGTATAATTAATTAACTCGAGCTCTCTGGTTCTAGGTAATGTTTTTAATGTGAATGAATAATGAAAAATCACCAACTCCAGTTTAAGATTTGTAGTGGGTTTTTTTTCTCAGAGGGAAATAACAAAGGAATTAGTGCAATAAATGATAGTGGCAAATAAAAGTAAAATGATTGAATAGGATATAAACTTTGTGAACTAAATTAAACAACTCACTTTCATTTACACCCTAATCCAAAAGGCAAGTAAGGACTCCATAAAAGCAGCTTCCTCCAGCACACAGAGAAAGGACAGAGGAGGCTCAAGGCAGGACACCGGGAAGGGCAAAGGAAAAGGGATTGGGGATTTTCTACAACTTGTATCTATGGATTATATTTCAAAGCGCTGCCTGGAAGGTTCCACAGTGTGACATTAACAGCTCTACTTTACATTTGTTAAATAACAGGTGGTTTTATAGCTAGAAAAACAGGCATTCTGACTGTAAGCAGGGTTGGCTCTCCACAGATCTAACTAACAAAAACAAGACCTAAACTATGGGCCCAACCCAAATACCTCTATCTATTTGAAACAGATGTCGCCCACTTGGTCTTCCACATTCACACTGGGACTAAACCACAACCTCACCAGGACTAAATAAAGACTAACCCAGCGTGTGTGTTGTTTTCTAGTGCAGATCACGTCGCTCATATGAAGGCCACCTCTGATCTGAAGCCCAGAGACTTGTTCAAACTAGGAGAGGAGTTTAACTCCATCTTCCTGAATAATCAGAGTTATGAGTGTGCTCGGATGGCAGCGGGCGGCTGTTTCAGAGCTGTGGAGGCTGTGCTCTCTGGACAGGTGAGACACACTCACTGCTGCAAAAAAATCACCTTTCTGAGGACTCAAGGACACTGTAGAAATGACAATACAATTTTTAAACTATTGAACAGTACAGAACAGGTTGTAAGACATCCATGCATTAATGGGGGTAGGTGCATTTAAACAATGGGTTTTGAGTCTGAACAAGCAAAGAAGGAGAGAGAAGGAGGCAATATGTGGTGGATTGTGCAAAAATATAAAGTAAAGATAGAATCTTGAACTGAATTCAGAATGTAACCAGAAGCCAGTGGAGCTGCTGGAGCTCTGCAAAACAGCTTGGCCAAAATTAAAGATAGAAAACACTTAAATCTATCAGAAAATAACTTAAAAGTAGTGACATTATCTGTCCCTGCAGCAAGATAATTTTACTTGACAAGTTATTGTCAACTACCTCTAGATTAAAATTAAGCAGTCTCAGAACTAGTAAGTAGATAATAAATCTGAAAACAAGATGAATAAAAATGAAGGTTTTAAAATGTTGGCCAGATCAGAGATATCTTCAGTTAATGGAGGTTGTTCTGGTTATGATTCAAGCATTTAAATTCTGTAGGAGTTGTACTTATTACTGAATAGGAATTGCAGCAAAATCCAGCTCCACAGTGACTTTTTCTTCTTTTTTTTTCTGCAGGTCTCTAATGCTGTGGCCATAGTGCGCCCTCCTGGACATCACGCAGAGGAGACCTTCCCCTGTGGCTTCTGCCTCTTCAACACAGCAGCACTCACCGCTCGATTTGCTCAGAAAGTTTCAAACAATCCTTCGCTCCGGGTCCTTATTCTAGATTGGGATGTTCACCACGGCAATGGGACACAACACATATTTGAGGATGACGACAGGTGAACTTTCCTTTTGATGCTTTTTCCAGCTCCTCCTTCTAAAGTTTGGTTCAACTTTTACTTTTGCCTCCGTCTGATACAAGAATCTTTAAAGATGCTCTTTTCAGGTTGGGTTTCTGCTGCTATGGAGATGCTATTGATTTGCCTGTAATGTTCCACAATATGGTATTAAACTAAGATGCATTTATTCAATTTTGAGTGTTTTTATTGCTCAAAATACCTTTTAAAAACACATTCTGACTGTGAGCGGGGTCACCTCTTCACAGAGCTCACCTGTAAATTGACCTGGTAATATCTCCTTCTTGTCTCTATGGAGATTGATAATTTAATGGAATTCTTTGGAACACTGTCGGCAAAGATTCTGAATCTTGATGGAAACAAGCAACTCCCGGGCATTACACCAGAAAAGTTACATAGTGCACCTTTTAATCTTGCCCCTTCTCCCTTTAATTAAATCAGTAATAAATATTAAAAAATGTAACATCTCTCCTCTCTCCTCAGTGTGTTATATATATCACTTCATCGCTATGACAACGGCAGCTTCTTCCCCTACTCATTGGATGCGGCATGTGACAAAGTGGGCGTGGCCAGAGGGGCGGGCTTTAACGTGAACGTGGCGTGGAGTGGTGGGAGGATGGGCGATCCAGACTATATCGCTGCGTTTCACAGAGTTGTCATGCCCATCGCCACCGAGGTACATACAAATATGAACAGTCATGTGCTCTTTCAGTTGCCACGTTTACATGAGAGCTTTAATTCAGAATAAATTTATTCTCCTTTATGAACACCACGTAAACACTTAATTCCTAATGAAAATGCCAAATTTATTTATTCCTCGATCATATATTTATTCTTCAAAATAATTACGGTCATTCAGCGCAGACTCGTTGGGTCGCCCTGACATGATCCCATGTGGGATCTGGACAGTCCGGCTCCACTGGTCCTCTCTTTGCACTTTCATCCACCAGTCCTCTCTTTGTACTTTCATCCACCGGTCCTCTCTTTGCACTTTCATCCACTGGTCCTCCCTTTCACTTTCATCCACTGGTCCTCTCTTTGTACTTTCATCCACTGGTCCTCTCTTTTTACTTTCATCCACTGCTCTTTGGATTTGTGAGCGGGATGCAGGAGTGGGATGAGGCAGAGCAGCTGTCAGTTTGTCTTCTTCCTCCTTCTCCGACACTCTTCCCTTCTCCTCCAGCTGCTGCTTCATTATCATTGGAACAACTGTGAAAAACTTTTGGCTGATGTTTGTGTCTGTGGTGTAACTACAAACCGAGATGACAAAAATGCTGGTTGCAGCTGCAGTGTGTTTTTTTTCCCAGGTGTTAAATAAAGGTGATTTAATGTGTTTTCCATGTAAACCTCACTTCAGAATTATTATTTCCATGTAAACTCAAAGGAGAATGTTTTAATTCCAAACTATTCAATTCAGTATAATTGATTTGGAATTAAAAAACATCAGGTAAACGTGGCCAGTGTCAGTTCTTACACATAAACATTGTATAAGAGTTAAAACTTCATAACACACGACTCCAAGTTGTATAATCTTGGATTTGTTTTCACTTATAGGAGGTTTTATATAGCAAACCTACTACAAAAGCATGTATTATTACTATGAGATGGCCCACTTCTCCATAGATCTGACTTGTAATTTGGCCATGGAGATAGTTAAATTAAATGCCACACTGTAGAACATTCCTGTGAAAAAAAAAACATCTACACCACCAGAAAAGTTACACAGTGAACCTTTAAGCATAAATTTACCTGTTGCTACCAATACACAAACATTTATAAAACCCTGAATAGATAATATATTGTAGTTAATCATGACCTGTGTTTGTTTCAGTTCAACCCAGACCTGGTCCTGGTCTCGGCCGGGTTTGATGCGGCCCGTGGGGATCCTTTAGGAGGGTACAGTGTGACTCCAGAGGGTTATGCCCACCTCACTCACCTCCTGCTAACTCTGGCCTCTGGGAAACTCGTCATGATCCTGGAGGTAAGGCTGGGGTTTAGTTTTAAATGTTCTTCTTGTACTTGTTCTTCTTGAATGTTAAAATGTATTCTTGTACAATTTAGTCTTGTTTTTTGTCTTTGTCAACGTGGGTTCAGACTTTAAATGCCCATATTATACTGTTTTATGATCTATGTTATAATGTTTCTTTATCACAAACAGACCTGGAGTCGCATTTTGTTTAATTTGTTTCATTTACACTTTTAACACACAAAGTGCACTGCAAAAAGTTTGGCCAAAATGTAAGATATAAACACTTAAATCTATCAGAAAATTACATAAAAGTAGTGAAATTATCTGTCCATGCAGGAAGATTATTTTACTTGACAAGTTATCTTAAAATAAACTACGTCTAGACTAGAATTAAGCAGTTTCAGAACAGATAAGCAGATAATAAATCTGAAAACAACACCAGACTCACGAACAGCTTCATCCACCTGGCTGTTAGGAGGCTGAACTCTCTCCCCTTCTTACCCATCACTCTGTCTCCCTGATAAGAACTTGAACTTTTCTTCATTTTATAATTATTATTTTATTTAGTTTTAATAGTGAGAACGTAATTTCATTTTTTTTCATGTGAGTAAGAACAAATTTGACAATAAACTTTTTGAATCTTGGAACTGAAAAAACTGATGTAAGTTTTAAAACCTTGGCCTGATCAGACAAATGTGCAGTGTACATATTTAGATCGAGTTCTTCTCTCAAATGAAAAACACTCTGTTCCACCTTGTGATGTCATGTGGTGATACAGGAAGTGCTCCAATGTGATTTTAAACTTCATGCACCTCCCCTAGAATCATTTGGATAACTTCAGGTCTGGAAGTGCCAATCTCTGCTGAACAAAAGGTAAAAGGAACTACCACTACATGACATCACAAGGTGGAACAGAGCATTTTGAGCTTTGAAGATGTAAACAGACTAATAATGCAGGGTAACTGAAACATGTGAATGAAACAAAACACAGCTCCAGGTGCGTTTTCGAGGAGGTAATAACATTATAACAGAGTAAATTTTGTGTGCTATAAAACCTTTAACCTTGTTTTCAGGGAGGGTACAACCTGACGTCTATCTCTGAGTCCATGGCCTTCTGTACTTCTGTGTTACTTGGAGATCCGCCTCCAACAGTCGTGTCTCTGCCTTCTCATCACAGCGCCGTCTCAGCCATTAACCAGGTCATCCAACACCACGCCCCCTTCTGGAAGTCACTGCGGATACACAGTTAGTGAAAACCACAAGATTTCGTGATCCTTCCTCAAATGATACGTTCACGGTATATTTCACTGACCTTTTTACTCTAGTCCCAGATTCGGTGCGTGAGTCGTTGCCGTCCCCAAAGCATCGTGGGAAACGCAGTTCTAAAGGAAAAGGCAGGAAGTCAGATCAGAGCGACAAACCTCCACTTCCTGCCTCAGACCTGGAGCAGCTCACGCAAGAGCTGGCCGGGTTAGACATCACGCAGACTGCTGCTGTGGGCGGTGCCAGACCGAAGCTCCGCCCCAGCTCAGGAAAACCAGCAAATCAGACAGAGGAGAAGATGGAGTTATCAGAAAAGAGTCAATCAGAGACACAGGTGAACCGAAGTTAGATCTAATATAGTATAGAAATGTTCAGACCTGCTTTTTTGCTAATGCTTTTCTATTTTTTTAGGTTGAGTCCTCACCTGTGAAAGGGGCGGAGTCTAAACCCTCACCTGTGAAAGGGGCGGAGTCTGAACCCTCACCTGTGAAAGGGGCGGAGTCTAAACCCTCACCTGTGAAAGGGGCGGAGTCTGAACCCTCACCTGTGAAAGGGGCGGAGTCTGGACCTTCACCTGTGAAAGGGGCGGAGTCTGGTGCAGAGTCGGAGGCAGCTGGAGCCTGTGGTTGGTCCAAGATAAACTTACAGGTGTCCTATGAAGTAGAGATGGGTGGAGTAAGAACTGATTTTATTTGCATATTCAAGCCGCTTTTCAATTCTGTTTCCTCGCCTCCTTCTCCTTGATTTCTCTCCATTTTTCAGCTGTCAATCAAATGTGTCCCAGTGGTGTCCCAAAGAAAACCACAGAAGGAAGGATGAAATCTGAACCTTCAGCAGGCAGACAACAGATAAAATAATCAGACTTATTTGGTCTCAGTGAGGAGTTTATATTCTGCAGAATCAAGGAGAAGGAAACGTGGAAAGAGACTCGGCCAATGAGGGGTTTATCCACAATTCTTATCAATTCTTTTCTCTCCCAGGACACCTTGTTTGTGGTGGACCCTCTTCCCTGGTGCCCTCATCTGGACTCTGTTAAACCGCTGCCCCCTGGTGGTCTGAATGTGTTTAAACCCTGTGAGGACTGTGGCTCTGAGGTGGAGAACTGGGTCTGTCTCACCTGCTACAAGGTAAAAACGCCCGACTTAGTGCAAATTATAAGTCCTATATTTGTGTACGGACTAGAAATCACTGCTAAAAGATTAAACTTTAGTCATCATTAATGGACCAAGATTATATTACACTATTTTCTGATCTATGTCATAATGTTTCCTTATCAAAAACACACTTGGAGTTTTCTTTTGCTTCACTCACACATGTTTAACACACAACAGACGGTGCTTCACTAAAATCATTTGGGTGAATTTTAGCCTGAAATGAAAGACACGATTCACGGTTCATCTTTGCTTTTGGGCACCTTTTAATTTCGGATTTCGGTTCATTTTTCTAAGAAGAATTTTAGATTTTCTGCCTCTTTACAACAACAACAAATCGATGCGCTCATCCCATAAGCCTTTGAGTAAAGTAAAGACTCTGTTATTACACAGGTAAATCCAAATGCACTTTATTTATACAGCACATTTTTACACAGTCATTTCCAAAGTGCTGCACAGAGATGATAAAATGAAGACCACAGGAAGGTAAAATGCTAAAATATGGTCATATCTTAACACAATAAAACCAGTAAAAGCAAATAAAAGCAAAACCATCAAAATCATAAAATAGCAGTAAATAAGTAACGGACATAAAATAAATAAACGACAAGTACAATGAAATAAAAAAACAACAAAACATGAATTTAGTTTTACGAATGTTTAAACAGAAATATTGCATTTAAATTTTCAGGGCACCTAGAACTGCCAGTCTCCTCTGAACAACAGGGAAATGTGGCAGTTAACTTCAAAGCTACCACCTCATGACATCACAAGGTGGAACAGAGCATGTTTGAAGTAGACAGACAAAAATCTGTGAATGAAACAAAACTGCAGGTCTGTTTTTGAGGAGGTGCAACATGATAACACGACTTGAAGCTCACACAAGTCGATCTTGTGTAATAAAACTTTGAATAACTGTGTGAACTGTGGATTGTTCAGTTATTGTTTAACATTTGTGTCAGGTTTTGTGCGGCCGATATGTGAACGAGCACATGGTGATTCACGGAGTCACCGCAGAACATCCCGTAGTCCTGAGCTTCGCCGATCTGTCCGTGTGGTGCTACCTGTGCGAATCCTACGTCCACAACCAGGTAAAACTGATGCTGCTCTAACTGATGCTGCTGTCAGGGTTTAGGGTCAGGGTCAGGCTCAGGGTCAGGCTCAGGCTCAGCTCAGGGTCAGGGGTCAGGGTCAGGCTCAGGCTCAGGCTCAGGCTCAGGCTCAGGACTGTTTCAGCCTCAGACTCTCAAATCTGTGTGTCCTTCAAAATAAAACCACAAATAAGAAAATTAAATAATAACTCTTTTCTTTATTGTTTGGCTCCAAAACCAAAATGAAAAAAACAGATAATGAAGAGTTTTTTCAGTTTTTCGATTTTGTGTTTAAATGAATAATGGAAAAAATGAATAACGGTTGTTTCCCGTTTCCAGAACCAAACTCTTGGTCCTAATATTGAGTGTGGAGCATGTGTCTGCAAACATGTGACATTAGAGCCCTGAACCAGGACTGAACCAGGACTAAACCAGGACTGAACCAGGTCTAAACCAGGTCTAAACCAGGACTGAACCAGGATTGAACCAGGACTGAGCCAGGACTGAACCAGAACTGAGCCAGGACTGAGCCAGGACTGAGCCAGGACTGAACCAGGACTGAACCAGGACTGAGCCAGGACTGAACCAGGTCTAAACCAGGACTGAGCCAGGTCTAAACCAGGACTGAGCCAGGTCTAAACCAGGTCTAACCCAGGACTCGGCGGCGGGGATGCTGTGCCTCGTGAGGATGTTTGGTTTGGGAAACGGCTGCTAACCGTTTCCCGAAAAAAAGAGTTGTTTTTTTTTTCATTTTCTTATTTTTGGTTTTATTTTGAAAATCGAATGATGAATGACCTGGACTCACTCGGACAAGAGAAAATCTGAGTCGTTTTATTGGTTGAGTTAAAGTTTCACTGCACGACTTGTTCCCTGTGACATAAAACACGTCCATCCTCCTTTTATTCATCACGGGTGTTTCTGTTGCACAAAAATACAATAATTCTCTGAGTGAACAGGGCTGCCTCTCCACAGATCTGACCTGTAACGTAGCCTCTGAGTACATTCCACAGAGCGTGTAAAAGAGTTTTCATACTTAAAAACAGAAAGTACATCTTCTTACACAAAAGATAAGAAAAATAACTCTTTACACTGAAAATGAAATAAATGAAAAAGTCAAATACAATGTCCCCAAATTAAGTTAAATGTGTTTAAACTCACAAGATGCAATAGAGAAACTGTATTTAGTTTTGTTGTCTGTAAAACACACTGTTCTAATCTTATTTTTTATTTTTTTATAGGTTTTATTTGAAGCCAAGAACGCAGCTCACTGGGAAAAATTTGGAGAAGAGGTTCCACCCTGGACTTAAAAAGAAACTCTCTTAAAACCTTAAGATTATTCTTGTCTTTTTAAATGTTATCACCTCACTTTGCAAATGGACTTTTTAAGTGTTACCATGGAGATTGGACTCACCAGCAGGTTTTACCGAAGCCTTTAGGAATAGTATTTTAAGAATTTTAATTTAAAGTGACATTTTGAAGGATTTATGAACAAAAAAACTGTCAGTATTCATTATAGTTTTATCGCCATAGAAACCGTCTCATGCAACAAGCCCCAGAATTTGCCCTTTTTGAGACTTTAGAACAGAACTGGGAATGTTCCTTCTTTAATTTTACTTCCACTGAAACAAAACAAAAATCCTTAAGCCTGGTCCTCAAATGGAACTTCAATATAATAAATAAAAACTTGGCATTTTTTTATATCTAGATTTTAATGACTTTGATTTTAGTTCAAATTGAAACAATACTGCTTTAAAATATTTAAGTTGTATGTTCAGAATATTCTTTAAAGGGCCTGTATTACACTATTTATACTGTTATTTTCTGCTCCATGTTATAGTTTTGTTTCCTCATCACAAACTCACCTGGAGTTGTGTTTTGTTTCATTCTTTCGTGTTTTAACACAAAAATCCTCCATATTTAGGCCTTTGTGGTATCATGTGCTAATACAATAAGTGCTCCACTGTGTTTTTAAACTCAAGTCTTTCTCAAGAATCGTTGGGAAAATTCCAGTCCTGGTAAAATGTAGGTGAAAATAAAGTGCAGCTGTTGACTTGAAAACTACGACTTGATGACATCACAGGGTGGACCGGAGCATTTTGAGCTTTACAGATGCAGAACGACTAATAACTAAACTTATAAACAAAATAAAGTGATGTTTTTGAGGAGGAAACAAAATTCTAACAGGCCAGAAGGTCATAAGTCATTTTTCTCTGTAGTTTTTGTTTCTGCAGAAGCTTCACGTCCTTCACTGTTTTGAGCTTGGATTGTTTGGTTCTGACTCTCGGTTGTTTTCTTCATTTAACTGTATCTGAAGCCTGTGTTTTCTGTGCAATATTCTCTCACTGTTTGAAAAATACTGAAACTTTGTACTTTACAGAGATTAAACTTTCAAATGCTGTAATTTGTGTTTTGTTTTACTTTTTAAATTAAGAACAAGATACAGGACAAACATGTTTATGCTGTTTCCTCATTACAGACCTGGAGTTTTGTTTCATTCACACAGGAAACACTCGGTGTCATGTGATCATACAGGAAGTGCTCCACTGTGTTTTTAAACTCCAGGCACCTTCACTAGAATCATCTGGATAATGTCAGATCTGGAATTACCTGTCACTACTGAACAAAAGGTAAAAGGAGATTTTAACTTGAAAATTACCACCTCATGACCTCACACAGTGGAACGGAGCATTTTGAGCTTTGGAGATGTGACAGAAAAATTATTCTCAAATGTGAATAAAATAAAACATGTTTATGATGAGTTAACATAATTACATAGTTTAAAGATTACAAAAAAAAACCCAAAAACATCTATGTTCTAATATTCATCTTGCGCCGCCATATTTGTAGTCTTTTCACGGTGCTGGTTCTCCGCTCGTCTTCGTCGTCATCTGTCGCCGGGATCTGCAGCATCCTCCCGCATCCTCCCGCATCCTCCCGCATCCTCCGGTCCTCCGTCCTGCAGCGGCTTTTCTCATCTCTGCAGCCGAAAAACCCGCTCTGACCCTGGAGGAGGAACCCGTCGGTATGTCGCGTATCTCCTCCTCATTTTGATGTGAATTTCTCCCGTAGCGTCGCGGTCATGAGCTTCTGTTTGCTCCGCTCTGATGTTTACCCCGAGACCAAATCAAAGCCTGCTTATTCTTATTCTTATTCTTATTCTTTATTTGGTTTGCCTTTCACACTCCTGCTGCCCACGAGGCTTTAAACGTGGATTAAAGTATTTCTGCCTTTATTTTGAATTATAGCTTTGATTTATTTTAGTCTCAGTTTTGTCCCGTTTTTCGAGTCATTTCGTGGGTTTAGTCCTGATTTTTCCCTGGGTTTTGCCTTGTTTTTAAGTAAATGCTCAAGAAACACTATAACAATGAATAATAAAAGAATAAAAGACTGCGTTTTGTTGTGAAGACGATCTGACCATGTTTTTATAAGTAACGCACTGATCCAGCTCCAATACTGATGTCGATACTTTAAGTATCTGCCGATACTCGATATCAACCGATACCAGTGCAGGACCAGGAAATATAACCAGAAAATATAACCTCATCGATTGAACCAGTTTTCAGTATCACCATAGACATTGTACTTACAGATGATCATTAATATGCACCG
>JACN01089749.1:0-24701 GCA_000787155.1 Scartelaos histophorus | reverse complement strand
AAACTCCATTTGATTGACATGTTATTATTACTATTTAATGGAAGTACTACTGTATCCTGAGCACGTTGCAACATAAAACTAAGAATGAGATTGTGGACGCCCTAAAGGGAAGATCTTTGATGCACAGAGATCACAAGCAGATTTTCAGTAGACCATAACACCCCAGAAACAAAAGGAAAGTGTCTGCTTTATTATTTGATGTAAGATTTTTATGTCAGTTTGTAATGCAGTTGGACAGAGAAGACTCATAATTGACTGGAAAGAACCATGCTATTGTTTCTATGCCAGTTTTAGACTTGGAAAATCATTTCTTGTCATCCTCCAAACTTTAAAAGAACATTTTAACATTACATGGCATTAAAACATCCATAATTGTCATAATGATAGCTTTCATTTATTCACTTCCCTCATCATAGCCCTAGTGCATCATGGGAACTTCTTACTTATAACCCCATAATAACCACTTCTAGCCACTCATTTGCATTTTTGCATTTTCAGACAGATTAGATGCCTCACTTCCCTGCCAGTCCACAAGCGCTTTCGGGATCTCCCTCTTTACCACACCCAGTCCATACAGAACAGTCACCCACCCACGTTCTCTCTCCTCTCTCCCACCCAGGGGTGACTCACCGCTGGTATATGGTTCTAATCTGCAGACATGATGGGAAACAAATGGCCCCAAGGAGAGAAACCGGAGGAGGAGTCGCAGCTAAGTGTAAGATCCGAATAATGCCAAGTTCAACAAGAAGATGAAGAGGAGTTTGATGTCGGGGCAGGACATACCGAGGTAATGATAACACACATTTCCAGTCAATAGTCCCACTAACTATTTACTACAGCACGACGTATAAAAAGTACACTGCGTAACTTTTCTCCATGGCGATGTTAATACTAAAAATACTTCCTTTTGTGAATAGGGACGCCTCTCCACAGATCTGAAATGTAATGCAGTGTAGCTCTAATCTCCTTTAATCTACACTGTGGAACATTATAGACAAAGCAGTAACGTTTCCATGGAGACAAACACATGGCAGATGCTCCTACTGAAATGTTACGCAGTGAACTTTTAAATGCATGATTCAAATTTGCGTTTTTTTGCAAAGGTGGACTATGCAACTTTTTGGTACAAGGTCTGTTTCCATGGATACGTCAATGCTCTTCCTCGAATGTTCCGCAGTATGACATTAAACGGCTCTACCTACATTTATTCAATTACATGATGGTTTTATTGCTCAAAAACACCTATAAAAACAGGCATTTTTGACCTGATTTGACCTGAAAGTTTTCCCGGTTTGGTCTCCATGGAGATAGAAAGCTTTAATACAATATTGTGAAACATTCCAAAAAAGCAATAACATCTGCACGGAGACAAGCGTTTGACAGATCCTCCAGAAAAAGTACACAATGAACCTTTAAAGTTGAAGTCCAAAGTTCATTCTTTATTTGGAAGCAGCAGCTGTTAAAACAAGCAGGTCTGATGAGAGGTTTTCCGAGGGTCTTCAGTCAGATCCTGTAACTTGAGTCTTATTAAAAAAGAGACCTTACTCAGTGGGAAGTCCCAATTGTGGATATAAATATATACATGATGATGGGGGCACTCGCTGATGCTATTAAAAACATCACCCTTAAGGTTTCATGTCTTCATTAGAGTCCAGTGGAAGAGTGGTTACCCCTCCTGACCCAAAAAGAAAATACTCGTGGTTTGTTTAATGAATGGCTCCACTGTTAAAGACGTTTTTGACAATTTGCAGTCGTCCAAATTTATTCCTTACTTCCTTTATGCCTCCCGAGCATCTTAATTATTCACCGTGATGAGTTATAAGCACTTTTCGCGACTGAAATCGTGGTCACGCTAACACCAGCTAGCATGCTAACAGCGCACTCCCTGATTATCGAACAGTAACGCAGCACCCTTTTCGATTAACGCGCAATAAAGCGTCTTTTAATGAAATACAGACAGTGCACAGGGCTTATTTCGACCTCAAGAGCTGCTTATACCATCAGTTTGTACTCGGGGAACAGTTTTTGCGCAAATGCAGGGGGAAAAAATGGTGTACACGGCGTTTTACTTCCTGAATTCAATATTGTGAGCTAATAGTATAACTTCTCTGCATTCAAAGATAAAATTAAGTGTCATTGTGGATCAAAGGGAAAGTGATGATTGATACAGAAAATAAAAAGAAAGTAGGTTTGCATCCAAAATCTATTAACAGTGCAAATTATTATACTTGTATTTTCACTGATAACCAAAAGAACTCACTAAAATATAATTATTATCATGTATATTTTGGAAACAGTACTTGCTTGGATGCTTTTAGTTCGAAGTTCAATAAAAATATGTTCTGCCAAATTAACTTTAGACACGATGAATAAATACATGCATCAATCTCGCTGCGTTTTACTTAACATATAAAAACAAGTGTCTTATCTGTTATGGTTCACTGCAGCCGTGAGCTCTGGAGGTGTAGGTCACCCGCAGCAGCAGCGGTTTCCTGATGCCAGCCTCCACTTGTGCCGCACTCTGGTATCTCATTAGACTTTGATATGAATGTGATGACAACTTCTTACCCACCATCTACAGTGAAAACAGAGAAAAGAAAAGAAATGCATTCATCTCATGCCAGTTATTCGCACTGGTGATATGGGTGGAGTCGATTGCAGAAAATAAAATGCATTTTTTAATATTTGCTTATTTTTAATGTTAATCTGGAGTCATTGCTGTTGTGGTACAGATAGTTGTGGTTTTTAATACACCTTAAACGACTGATTAAACCACTGTTAACAGAGTGAGACTTGGAGCCCACTCTCTTCTGTCCATGGAATGCCCAAACCGAGAGGAAACTGTGAAGACTCTGCCCCTTCCTGTGTATCTGCTTTTATAAACTGTACTTATCTGTTGGTCTGATTAAGAACTTGCTGAATTCCACCTAAGCTGCACCACAAAGTCAAGTTTTTTTATTTTTACTATTGGAAAACATTAACCCAATCTTGACTTAGGAGCTCAGTAGTAGAAAAAATCACATATACATTTTGTTTCCACTTTGCACTTTGTCTTTAATTAGCATATATGATACTTAAAGATACTAGAATTAAAGACTAAACTGTTTAATTGCGCTACGTATTTATTGCTGGCCACATTTTTACTTCACTTCAAGAAGGTTTACTAGGATTATACTGCTTTAAAGGTGCACGGTGTAATAGAAATAAACCTTTCCATCCTCACGGAGACCAAACCAGGCTAAGTTATAGGTCAGATCTGTGGAGACATAACCCTACTGTCAGAACACCTGTTTTTCTAAGTATTTTTGAGCTATAAAACCATATGTAATTGAATAATATGAGGTACCATAAAGGTTACACAAAGTACATTTAAGGTCACTGTGTCAGTCACTTAAAGTACTTCCATATTACCATTTATTGTGATATTTTAATGCATACTTCAAAATTTACTATCATGACAAGCCTACCTCCAAAAGTCCAGCTTACCAGAGACAGCCTTGAACCTTAGTCTAATAAAGCCTTACACGTTTGTCTAATTTTAGTTTATATCCATGAGCTAAGTATATGAGGACTTTATGTGCCGTACTGCTAATAGACCTGGCCGTAAATCCAATCTGAGGCCACCCCTGCAGAACATGACTTTTAAACCCCGTCAAAAAAATAAATAAACAAATAAGCCTGCCCAACTGACTTAACAGAACTAAATAAAACTACAGGTATTTCACTGGGTCTAACATTACCAACGTTTGCACAACAGCAGCGAGACCATCCAGCCTTTAGTCATTATTAGCACGGAGGCATTAAATTTGTATGACTACACTGGCTGCTACGAAGACTCTAAATTCTGTAACTATATACAATGAGGAAAAGGTCGTCAGACATTAAACTACATTGGAATCATATTTAAAGGGCCAATATTATGCTATTTTCATTCTAGGTTTTGGACATCTAGACAGACTAATAATAATGGATTACTCAAACGTGTGAATGAAACGAAACACAACTCCAGGTATGTTTTTTGATGAGGAAACTATATTACAACATGGCTTAAAGCTCACACGTGTAGATTTTGTGTAGTATAGGACCTTTAACATGTCATAAGCACTTTAAATATTTATATTTGCACACTCATATGTTTAGAATGATACAAATTCCTATGACCTGAAGGTGCGAAATTTCACTGAAGTAGCAATATTCATGCCAGGGCAAGTATTGTTTTATAATTCCCACCTCTCCTCCAGGCTAGAGGAAGAGGAAAAGCAGGCTGGAGATTGAGGTATGCTCTCACTATCAATCCTACAAAGATATAATCTCAGAATGTGTCTTAAATAGAGGTGAATCAGTGGTGAATCATAGTGAGTCAAACCCACCACCTGCGGTCGCTAAGTAACAGAGACATAAGCAGACATCAGCAATGTTTAAAAAAAAACAAAAAAACAGAAGTGGAAGTCTGAAAGTGACAAGTTGGGCAGAGAGTCTATTATTTAGTAATGATAGATCTATTATTAAATGTAATGTGTTGACTCGGTACAATAATAACAATAATTTAGCAAGACACTGTACGGCCTCATCCTGACTGTGGTAGGTTCATGATCTAAACATGCTCTGGGCACAGCATTACTGTGCTGTACCCAGAGCACTCCCTGCCAGCTCAGCCCTGGTTATCTTGCCTGGGACCCCTGTTTTCAGATGGACGTGATTGAATTAACCAGTCCAATCATATTTGATCTGCTGATTGTGCAGTGTGGAAAAAGCAATGCAAAGCATTGTCATTATTATTAATATTATACATACAATGATACTTTACCAAATAATTGAAATCAGAACCACTTATTGTGGCAAACTTTTTCTGAAATACTAGACCTAATATTACAAGACTGTAAGAAGAAAGTCTTAATTTGAAAGCCCATAAGTTCTATAAAAAAAAAGAAAAAAAAAAGGTGTACACAGTAACACTTCTTTTTCTCCCATCATGTATTTATTCCCATCACAAAATAAATAGTTACCTAATTGGCTGTGAGTCTTGCTGTAATGGTTCCTATTTAAGGACCAAGAAGTGGCTAATAATCAGCTGTTGCCCCCTGGTGCTGAAGAGCCCCTGAGGAGCCAACATGACCAAGATGACTCAATCATGACTTTGTACTGCCTCTATTAAAAGACCAGATATGAGTATTTGTTTTCACTGCAACACACTGGATAAACAGACACGGTAAATACAATTCTCGTATTATATTATATATTATAATAATGTTATTAATGTGTGAACAACATAAGCTATGTGACCATAAACAGACTATGTATGTAACACACGAAAGCCAAAATAGATCTTCTTGACTACATTTCCCATTATCCCCTTCGGTTATACGTCACTCAGATTCGTGCAATCACGAGCTTTGGAGGTTTTCTTGAGATCCAAAACACGGAAGTGAAGAAAGTTCATCGTCCTTTACTTGATTTATCAACTGTTCGCTCACTTTTAAAAAAGCCTTTCTAAAAAGAAGTACAATTTTTAACTTTTCCCCGACGTGAGTTGATCCTTATTCTCGCGCTAGTTCAGTCCGATGAGGCCAGTTTAGCTCCGCGTGCGGCGATGGAAATCACTCCAAAAGCAACAACCAAATTCAGATCTGTTTATTCCACTCCCGAAGAAACTGGGACAGGAGACATAAGTCCGAGTGTCTCAAGTACAGAAAAGGTTATTTATTGCATATATTATTCTGTACTGTTCAATTATCTGTATAAAAATATTCATCACGTCGCGATGTTGTCATGTTCACAGTGTCACCACAAACTGAGCGCTTCTTTGAGGGAGAGACTGAAAAGATCCCGGCGCTCCTTCACCTCTCCCCTCTCCGTGGCCAAACGCCTGTGTGTGGATGAAGAGGAGGATGAAGTCCGACCCCAACAAGTCCCAACAGCAGCCATCAAACAGACTGTCAATACCCCCCCACTGAACAGGCACCACATCGACGTGAACAGAAACGTGCTCGGATCAAATACCGCAGGAGAATGCTGTAGTAGTGCACCCATTACCAGCAAATGTCTGAACTTGACCCAACAACTTGAGCAACTTAAAAAGGAGGTGAAAGACAAAACAGAGACTCTGAGAAGACTAAAGATGGTTAAGATGTATAGAAGCAAGGTAATAGCTGAGAAATATGTAACTTCAGCTTGTCTTATGGATGAGCTGCTTTGCCTGGAATTTTACAAATATTAAACTTATGTATCTAGCATTTATTATTATAAATCTTATGTTACAAAGAAAGACCTTGAAAAACAAGCTTTACTATAAACAGGATCACCTCTCCACAGATCTGACCTGTAGCTTTGTGGTGCCACCTGCTTTTCATCATGGATGTAGATACATTCAGTACATTCAGATACTTGGAGATATTTCAGGCAAAGCATCATCTCCATGGAAACAAGATAAAGATAGTGCATCTTTAATATAATGCAATACCCACCAGATGAATACAAATATTAAATGTGTTTTTGTTTTTTCTCAGAACAATCTTACACAACTCCAGTCCTTGATTGACAAGTGGAGGAGCTGTGCCCAGGCTGCGCTCTATGAGCTGCAGTCAGAAGTTACCCAAGACGGAAAGAAAGCCAGTCTGTCAGAACTCATAGATCTGTTTGGCTTGGAAGACAATATTCTGCACTTTGATCGCACAGAGGAGGACTTCATGGCTTAAGTGTAATGAAAGGTTACGGACATGTGAGTTAAAGACATTCCAAAATGTATTTAAAATTGAGTTGGACAATATTTATGGTGGTTATGGTTCTCTTCAAGTGTGAAATGGCAAATGTGAACTATTTCTGAGTAATGCCTGGGTTTTTGCACAATTTTTACATTTTATTCTAAAATGTGAACAAAGGCTATTCACACACACTGAACTCTAAAGAACCCAAAATTATTACATTTCATTTTGTTGCTGCTAAATACTTAAATAATTAATAAACAATCAAAACTTTAACTTGAAGTTTATAACTTATTTGTTTAAAACTTCTTTAACACGTTTCTCTTTCGAAATCATACATTTTGGTGATGTTGCAGCTGAGTGAGAGAGGGAAAGTTCTTAGCCCTGAGACGTTCCACTTCCGCATTAAGCAGAAACAGCTCCTCGGCCTGAGCCTGGGCCTGCTCCTTCAGTTTACGTCTTTGGACAATCTCCTGGTTACGTTCTTCTCTTTTTAATGATGGATCATCTGTAGCTAGAAACCAAACAAGAACATACACATCGATTTTTAGTTCCTCATAACGAAACAACTTAACATTGTATTGTGCCTTAAAGGTGCATTGTGTAACTTTTCTGGGTACGTCAAATGGTTTACTTAGATCTGTGGAGAGGCAACCCCCCTCAAAGTCAGAATGCCTGTTTTTGTTACTCTCTACTGCCAATCTTGACTAACCTAAAGGCAAACGGTAGCTGCTGTAACTTAAAAACTACAGCTTCATGACCTGACGGTGGAGCAGAGAGAATTTTGAATTTTGGAGATGTAGACAGACTAATAATAACGGATTACTCAAACATGTGTGAATGAAACAAAACAACTCCACGTGTGTTTTTGATGATGTAAGAACATTACAACATAACTTAAAGCCCACGTGTAGATTATGTGTAATATAAGACCTTTAACATGCCATAAGCACTTTACATATTTTTGTATTTGCACACTCATATGTTCAGAATGATACAAATTCCCATGACTTGAAGGTGCGTAATTTCACTAAAGTAGCAATATTCATGCCAGGGCAAGTATTGTTTTATAATTCACACCTCTCCTCCAGGCTACAGAAAGGGGAAAAGCAGGCTGGAGATTGAAGTATGCTTTCACTATCAATCGTATAAAGACATAATTAATCTCAGAATATGTCTTTAATAGAGGTGAATCAGTGGTGAATCATAGTGAGTCAAACCCACCACCTGCGGAGCCATAAGCAGAAACAAACAGACAAAAGCAGTGTTTTAGAAAAAGGGAGAAGTGGAAGAAGTCTGAAAGTGATGAGTTGGTACAATAATGTGCAGAGATTGAATATTATTATTATTCAATAATAGCTCTATTATTAAAATATGTCTCAAGTTTAGTCAAACGGTTGACTCGGTACAATAATAATAATTTAGCAAGACACTGTACGACCTCGTCCTGAATGTGGTAGGTTCATGATCGAAACATTGTATTGTGCCTTAAAGGTGCATTGTGTAACATTTCTGGTGGAGGGTCCTTCAAATGCTTTTCCCCATGGAGATGTTATTGCTTTGTCTGGAATGTTTCACAGTATGGTATTAAATCTTTCTATCTTCATGAAGACCAAACCATAGCAAGTAACAGGTCAGATCAGTGGAGAGGTAACCCCTCCCAGAGTCACAATGCCTGTTACTATAAAAATATAAAATGAAAGTGTAAGGTTGAGCCGTTTAATGTCATGCAGTGGAACATTCTAAGCAGAACAATGACATCTCCATATATAGCACCTTAAAAGAACAAAAGTGTACAATAAAATGCCTGTATTATAATTATAGTTATATTATTTTTATGTGTTTACCTATTCTGTCGTACATGTGTCTCAGCTCTGACACAGTGACTTCCAGCTCTTTCCTCTGGGCCTCCAACACTGACGTTTTCTCACACATGAACTTGGCCTGACGTTCAAGCTGCTTGATTTTATTCTTGCAGTGGTCCACATTTTTTAGATGAGCCTGAAAAAAAAGTGTATTTTTCAATTATAAATGTATGAGTTATTAACTATAAAATACAGTACTATATAATACACTAATGCTGTGTATTTTAAAGGTGCATTGTGTAACTTTCTGGTGAATTGGCTGTCAAATGCAAATTTAGATGTTATTGCTTTGTCTGAAATGTTTCACAGTATAGTATTAACCCTTTCTATCTCTGTGGAAACAAAATCAGAACAAGTTACAGGTCAGATCTGAGGAGAGGCAACCCCACTCGCAGTAAGAATGTCTGTTTTTCCAGGTATTTTTGAGCTATAAAACCAGCTGTAATTTAATAAATGAAACAGCTGTTTAATGTCATACTGTGGAACATTCCAGGAAAAGAACAATGACAAATCCATAGAAACAAGAAGGTGATGGACCCCCAATCAAAAAGTAACATAGTGCACCTTTAATTTACCTTTTCTTGAAATTCTATGGTCTTCTCCAAAATAGTGACTTGCTTCGACGCCCGACTTGCTCTATTGGTCTTGTGGAGATACTGTGAAAACAATTGGTTAAAATGTATATGTACACACTTTTATGACCAACATAAAAGACTATAAAGTACAAACAATGGAACATTTGGGGTGAATTTATCATATTTTTAATGATTCTTCCTGTATTAAACTGAATTACACAAAGACAGGAAAGCGTGCCACACCTAAAGAATGATCTGAACCCAATGCCAAACAGGCATTCTTGCTTTAAGAAATATTGTGGTGCTGTGTTTTGGACTTGTTGAAAATGGTGCGATGTGTGACTCATTTGATATTAATGTGTTTTGAAGATCACCTCTGCCCTTCGGTTACATTCACACTTGCCCACACAACACATCAACACTTAATCTAGGCTGGACCAGGACTGAATCAGAACTATAACAGCTTCTTAACAGGACCATGTCACGAACACATTTTGAAGCATGATATATAGATACACAGAAATATTGCGGTAAAAGATATCGGAACTACAAGATAATCCCAGTGAGTCCAAATCAGCAGTAGAAGTTAATTATGCTACTCTCTACAGCTCTAATCTTATCATATTACATATAAATGACAAAAACCTCACCACCAGTGCAAAGAAAAAGTACCTGTGATAAATACTGAGTCCCAAAATATGTAACTATCATACACTAAAAGTAAGTTGATATAGTAATAATTGTAAATAATGCTTTGTAATACTTTTCTAAAATCAAAGGAATATGTTACAGTATTTGATCATGCAATTTAGGCTTCAAACTGCACATAATCAGTGAGAAAAACAGAAAAATCTGCTCTAGTGGTGAGTGTATGTGTGATTTTTCCATCTCAAATGAGTAGGAAATGCTTTAAAAACAGTGAAACAAATCTAAAGCTGTTTTTAATGCAATAATGTATCTTTACGCTATTATTTAAATGCAACTTGATCCCAATGAATTCTAAGTGTACAGAATACATTTTTTTGTTTCAGTCTAATTTTAGTGTAGCTACTATTTGCAACTATTTGTTAAAACTACTGTTACCTCCTTTTGCTCCTCAGAGATCTTTAGTGTTTGTATATCTCTAGCCTTTTTTTGTAGATCTTCAATGCGCATCTTGTTTACTGTGTTTTCCCACTCCTGCTGAATGATGCTTTTGCGAAAGTCTTTAATGGCCTCCATGGTTGAGATCTTCTGTTCTCCAAGTTTCTAAAGAAACACTACAAGCATTAAAACTGTTCCAAATATGAGTCGTTTTTTGGAGAGTAATAATAAAGATGCCTCACAATAATAGTTTTGTTCAGGTTTTCCACCACACTTCTATCAAGCAGCACACAGTTGGAGTAGTCGACCGTGAGATCTGTATCAGACACTTCTACTTGACCCAATTTCAGTAAAACCTGGATCTTGGGGTCTACCATGAAGTGCTTCTTCACTTTATGCAGTCTGCAAACATAAAAAAGACATCACTCCATAAAGTCAAGGCTGCAATTGTCTGTATAAAAACCTATAATCATCAGTAATTATAACACATGCCTTTGAAGCTCCTCAGAGATAGTTTTTATTTCTTCACTGGCGGCTTTCTCCTCATCCCTCCTCTTTTGTAAAAATGCTTGCATCTCAACTAGAGTCAGGGCGTTCATTTTTACCTGCAAAAGTAGTGAATACAGTACAAAACTAGGCAAAGGAAGTGTATTTGCATAGCACAATTCATACAAAGTAATTCAAGGTGCTTCAAAACATTAAAAAGACAATACAAACAAATAAAAAACATAAAAAGGTCACATTTCTACCCATGATATTAATCTGTAGATGTATACAGATATACTTAGACAAATTTAATTGGTCTCTAAGGGATATTACTTTCAGTGTTAAGATTACTGTAAGAAGAAATGTCACGATTTTAGAATTATGCATATTTATTAACACCATGGCCAAACAGAGAAATCCAAATATTTCTTTCATTCACATTTCTCTAGTTTTATGAAATAATCAAACTTTCTGAATGAAAAAGTAATGTCATATGACTAGCCAGAAAAAGTATTTACTAAATTACTAAATGATGTTCTTTTGTGTGTGTTTAATTTTTAAATTGTATTATTTCCATAGAATAGTACTCCAATATAAATAAATATGTTGTGTATATTAGCATGAAGTGTATATTGACAAAACAAATGTTAATAATATAGCATACACTATACAGGTACAGTTATTCAGCTAAATATTTAGAATACTAGTTTAGAGACTTGTAAAGACGAGCAGTAAGCTGTAAAAATGACAAGTATGTGAGTATTAATAGAGCATGGGGCTGGCTCCTGTCGTACTTTAGGTCAACAGATATTTTTATAAAAGGCGAATGAGAGGGCAATGCTGCTTTGGGTTTGTATCACAGTCTAGGTTACCACTGCCAATCTAATAAGACTTTAAAACCACTATATAAGGCTTGAATAACATAACAGTGGCTACACTGATTTACAGGGCTAATACAAACGAGATAGCTAGAATATTCAGATTAACCAATTGGATCTGGGGTATGGTTACATGCACAAAAGATGATCACTGAATTTATTTCATCTTCACTGTTTTCATTCTTGCCTTTGCCACATTAGTTTATAGCACACCTAAATCTGATTATAATCTTATTTCTTGAACTTGACCTAAAATTAGTAAAATATAAAATTGCAAACCATAAAATCTTACTGATGATAGACTATGATAAGAGAGGCATCAGATGATTTTGTTGTTTACATTGTCATTTTAATCTTATGACATGAATTTCAGTGAATTACTCAGTTTACATGAAATTTCAATAACCCGTTAAAAAAATCAAACCTCCAGAAAATCGAATCTTCTTCAAATCTTTGGTAGGAAGGTCAACATCGTCATGGTCACTGACTGTCTGCTTCATTGTCTCTTTTTGTATATGTCCTGTTTGGTATTTTTATGCTTTTGTATTATTATTATTCTATGCTGAGTGTACACCACTTTGTAAACCTTATTTTAAAAGATTCATTTATTTTTGACAGATATAGATAACTGTTGACATTTAAAGGTGCACTACACTACACTGCATTACAGGTAATATCTGTGGAGCGGCAACCCTATTCACAGAGAGACTTACTGTATTTTTGAGCAATAGAAACACCCGTAATTAATAAATGTCATAAAACATTCCAGGCAAACTAAAAACATCTCCATGGAGACAAACAGGTGACGGACACTCCACCAGAAAAGTTGTGCAACGTGTCTGTAAAACATGCTGTATTACCTTGTGTTCTTTCTCTATTTTGGCTCTCCTGAAAATGCAGAATCTTTCCCAGATTAAAGTATTTAGGTTCTCGGGCATATTCTGAGGAGAGTCCATCTCATCCACGGCCTTCAGCAGCTTCCCAAGACTCTCCGGAGCCATGGAGCCACTTTGAAGCGAGTCTTTGAATGGGATTGGGTTTTTAGTGGTTTGCGCTCTCATCTTTTGGACCCTATATGACAAAATTGTAAAATATTATAATGTTTTGTATTATGCTTTAGAATGTACTTGTTAGGGCTGTAAGATACATCATCATCAATCAGTTTCAGTTTGGCAGCAATTTTGTGTGAACATTTCCTCCACAAACAGTTAAATATTCTGTTTTTTCATCTGCCAAAAAAATGCCGACTATGTAGTTTAGAACTGTACAAACATGTTATAAAATGTGATTTTTGTAAATGTCTGTTAGCTCATGCTTCTTTTTGTCTATTTTCTGGGACGCATTTAAATGTGAATTTTGAACAGAATCCTACTTTTAAATCAAATTGAATCACTTATCAGTAAAATAGTATCTTATCAATCAAAATCAATTATCATATTTATTGTGTGTGTGTTTGTGTTATGTTAAAAGCAAAATATCATCCTGACATGTTAAATGCTTGAAGAAAAGAACAATAAATTACTAATTACAATCCACGAATAATTTTTTCCCAAATCATTTAAACGTAGAACAACAAACCTTGGTCTGCGTTTGAACAGTCTATATAGTTCATCAACAAAGTGGCTGGGAACGTCGCTGAACTCTTTTCGAAATTCTTTGTCAAGATCCTGAAGGACAATATTTGAAAACAACAACATTACATTTTTAAAGTTTATAGAACAAATTAAATTTTACTATCAACTGTATATAACCCACTTTATCCTCAGCTACTATAGTGTCGTAAGCAATGCAAAATTCTTCCACTTCATCTTCACATTTCACCACCTCCTCTGCAATATCATCCTGCCAAAACAATATGATATCTGCTCTTTTATAGTTGATTTAGACCTTCTATGAATTTGGTGTCCTTTAGCGCTCAGAAAGGCGCCTTTAAATAAAATGTATTATAATTATTATTATTATCATCATTATGATTATATTATCATTATTATGATTATTGTTATGAGGGTTTCCACACAGGTTCACACTTGCACTACAAGCCTGTGCACGGGGTATGTAAAATGCAGAATCAATCTTAAAATATTATATTCCCATGAGCGGTGATAAAGTCCTCCAGCATTAGGGTAAAAGTTAGATTTTCTGACCTTGTATGTCAGCACTTTTTCAAGTTTGAGCTTGAGTTCCACCTCCCGGTTTCGCATCTTTTCTTCAATGAGCAAGGAGTAGCACAGATTGGTCATTTTTAACTCTTCCTGGGGAGAAAACACAGGAAGGTCCAAAATTATAGTTACAATGTAGAGGTTATATTATGCTAGCATTAGTTTCTATATTTATATGTCTGGTAACAACATATTTATAGTTTTGTCTGTCCCTGATAGTCAGTTATATTTTACAATATAAGGTTGGTATTTTAGCCAACTATATTTCTGCTTACACTAATGACACACAAATGGTAAACGTTTGCAATATTTTGTGCATTAGCCAAATATGTAAAGATTCAAACTGAATCCAAAACTCAAAATCTAGCTCAAAATCTGGAAAGAAAAGAGGTTAAATAAAGAACAAATATAGGACAATAGTACAAGTATTAACCTTAACCATAATTTTAACCACAAATAAATGCTCATTGCTTATTTTAGTGGCTAATAAACCATTCTCTACATCCAGACTTATATAATAGAGCGTTACATTTTATTAGCGTAAGTGAGGCTTCACCTGATTTACAGCCATTTCACACTTAATTTTCCGCTCAAACAGTTTTGCCACAATTTCATCAAACTTCTCAGTCTCTTCTTTAGTGGCTGTCTGCAGTTTTCTCATTTCAGTTTCCATTACCTGAAAATTAAGAATGAAAAAATGTGTACCTTGAGATTGCATGTAAGAAATTACTGAAATACTTTTTTACATTTCTGTATTTGTCCTTTTCTTCATTCAGGTCTTTAGACTTCTTCTCGTATTCTTTATGCATCCTTTTCTCCTCCTCACTCCACTGGGACTCAGGTTTGGTCAAAACAAACTCAGGCGGAGGAATTTCCTGTGGAGCCAATTCAAAAGAAACTATGTGCCCTGATTTGTTTAATTCAACTGGCACCAACCAAGTGTTGGATTCACTGAACAGACACTGGAACATTTACAACAATACTCTCTACAAAGACAACATAATAAAACGTCCTCTACTAAAAATACAAGATGTTTCTTAAAAAAAAAGGTCTCACTAATTTTAGGATGTCCTCTTTCTTCACTTCAAGCACTCCGTTCATCATGTCGTCCAAAGCTCTGTCCCTGGCACTAGAACCCTGCAAAAGGACAACATCATTGCTCTGTTTTTTCGTTTAAAAAATATTGTAGTAAAATATTGTAGTTTATCAGGTGCATATGGCAACTCCCAGTACAGTGAATGTGCTAAAGCCACAGAAACAAGAGGTCACTTTTCATAATGTAATAATATATTTGTCATTATTAATCACTGAATGAGGGATACCATGCTACCATAACTAAACTGCATTCAATAGTTCAGCTTTCGGCCTTGTTTTTTTTATTATAGTGTATTTAAAAGAAAGCAGGTCAAGTTCCAGATCATTTGTCTTAAGTGTGTGCGTACCTACAAAACTGTTGCATATGTGAAATTGAAAAAGAGTCGTCTAGTCCAAAACTCTCTCTAAACTTTGTGCATAGAGCAAATAGAGCAAAAAGTTATTAATTAAGAATAAAGAATTGAGAATATAACTAGACAAATCCAGTGCATAATGTGGAAAATTCCAGGCAAATCAAAAAGACCTCTATACTATCACCAAAAAATATACATACATAGTGCCCTTTTTGCACCTCAAATAAATAAAATTTAATAAGCATTTAGTATTTGTTAGTATACTAAAGATTTTTAAGTTTTTATTTATAACTATGAGATCCCTAAAAGTCACAGGAGGCTATCACATCAAAATATAAAGCTTGGATATGGGACTTTCCACCTTGAGTGATACTGATATGTCAAATTTTGGGGTCTGGCCGATGGACTAACGTGCATAAAATGTCAGACTACTATCTGTAGAATGTAAACACTGGAATAAAAAAGTGTGAAAACCCAAACACATGAGTTTTATTGGGCACATACCTTAGAAGCCAAACGTCTCTTCTCTTCCAACTCTTTCTTCTCCTGCTCTTCTTTTTGCTCTGGGGTGAGGTATTTCTCAGCTGTAATCTAGAGTGAAAAAAAACAACTGAATTTATTTTGTATGCGGTTATGGTAACAGGAAATCATACTGTTACAATCTAAAACATCCAAATGGTCTGGCATGGGATATTGTTGCTAACCTCTGAGGGATCGACAGTTAGCAGCTTCTCGGGCCACTCAGCTACGGTCAGACTGGGCTCCCAGATCTCCTCGTGGAGGTCCAGCTCTGTCATGATCTCCTTGATGCGAGCGTTTCTTTGTTGGATGTTCTTCAGCTCATAAACCTTCTGTCTATGGGCTGCGTCGAACTCCTTGTTGAAAGCTGTTTTGACCTGATAGATCGCATCCTAAGAGAAAGGTTCAGCCCGGTTACTTGCTGTAACATAGTCTGGACACACCATCTCATTCGGTGTTTTTTATGTATTAATTTTGACTACTTTCAACATTTTATATACATACAGAAGACATCAAATTTGAAATAAGACTTATGGAATCATGTAGAAAAGAAAAAAGTTAAATAACTAAATAGCTCTTTGCTTAACTTTGCTTTGCTTTTGAGTTATTTAACTTTATTTTATACTACATATTTCCTTGTATCTTACTTCATATATTTGTTGTCTCCTGTGTGTATATAAAATGTAGAAATTGCAAAAATAAAGAAAAAAACACTGATGGAGATACTATCAGGCCTAGTATTATGCTTATGATATATATTATACTCACTATACTAACTACTGCATAGGTTCACTGGTTCAGTCCCTCCCTTTATCATCAGTTTTAGTAGATGCTAACTACTGCAGACAGACTCACCATGCCCTATAAGAACAGACTGTTTGGAATGTGATCACAAAAAATGTCTGGTAATCATAGATGTGTCATCTGTGTAATAAAGTTAGTACTTTCACTATTTTACTACTACATTTGAGTATATTATAACTGTGACAATCAATCTCACAATTAATGACAATGAGTTATCCCCATGTAATCTCTCAGTCGCCCAGGAAGGTTTCATAGCAAAATAAAATTAAGTTCTGTCTGGATGAGCAACAGAACTGCATTTCCTTTTGCTTATCATTTATGTAATGTCATGGGGTACACTGCATTAAAACTGCCAGCAGCACTTCACCTCAAAGAAGATCTAAAATACATGAGATCAGGTTAGAAAAAATTATGAAAAATTAAGTTATGTTCATGTTTTCACTATAGAGATCAGCACTGTGTTGTCACATCTGAGAGTATTTCCAGTTAGCCTAATGATAAATCAATGGAAATGTTAAGTTTTATTTAAATGTATTCCATCTTAATGAGTATTCACCTCATTAAGCTGTTGCCAGTTGCCAAACAACATTAAGAAGGAGATTAAGTATTCTCTATTCTCTCGCTCTAGAGTTATAGTTGTTTTATCAGCATCTTATCTTCTCTTATTCACCTTATCTTGTCCCACTGCTCTTTTGCTTTGGCTACTGTATAATAACTACTTGCATATTATGACGATGTGTGGGTGAAGTGTGTTGCCTAAGGACACGACAGCAGTTTTTAAACCACTGTTTCCCCACTGTGGCACCTAATTTTCCCATCGGTCTCCCATCCAAGCATCGCTATCACTTTGCTACAAAAATGGTAGATTTGGTTAATAATGGTCCCAATATACAATATGCGATCTAACCAGTGACACACAATGATATATCTATATAATACTATTCATGAACGCCTCCTATTGCTACAGTATGCTTCAGTTGTGCTTTGAATGTTCACTTTTGTTCTTTTACCTGCAGCAGAATGATCTGGTTGACCATTTGTTCTCGACTCCGCACTTCAAACTGATCGTAGAGGTAGGGACCTGAATACCCAAACTCATAAGAGAAACTGCTTTTGATGTCAACCCGGCCTTCCTCTCCTATCTCCTTTTGTGTCTGAAATGGAAGGAAAAACACAAACACATTTTATAAGAGGTTTAAGGACCGATTCTGTGGCTGGGTGAGTATAAACTTGCTCCAAAGATTACTGAGAACTTTGCGACAACTCTTTTTCTAGCCGCAAAGTTGTAAATCTAGAAAGTCTTGTGGATTGGCGTGTGCTCAGCTATCCCGAAAGTTACAATCCTAAAAAAAACGAGAAGTTCATAGTTAGAACTGTGTGTCAAAGCATCAAATTATTTTCAAGCAGTAAACTTGTTTTGACTTGAATGCTTTATTGCGTAGTTTTTTTCAATTTAACCCAGACACACCTGCCTTTTGAATGATTGTATACTGAAAACAGCCGACATACAGATATAAATAGATAATAATTCATGACATGTGAGTAGCTTTGCAGCACAATCTGGAGTCTAAACCTCAAATTGTCTCAGTGTGCATGCAGTCTGCTTACTGTGCACTGGGCCTTTTCAATTTTCCTCATCTGCTCAACACGTCGTAGATCCTCCAGCTCTTGTTTAGTGCGTTCTTTCATTGGGTAGTTGTTCACTTCGTAGTCAGAGTGGAAGGCCTGCACACCAAAACACAGTGATTATCAATGATTTTTAGATTCTTGAAGACATTAAGGATCCCCAGCAATAAGACTGAAAACACACAGTATGTCTATATTTCAACACCCCTGTATTTAGCTATATGATTCACTGCATTTTTACTGTATTATTTGTCTATTGCTCTCTTGACTGTTTTAATATTTGTTTTGTAATGTGTCTTTGAGTGTCCTGAAAAGCTTTCATTTATTTATTTAGCAAATTTTACCTTAACAGATCTGCCTTTGACTTTCAGAGTGTCCCAGTAGTCCCTCTTTAGTTCATCATGGAGCTTATAATTGGCCTGAATCTTCAACTCACTTTCATTCTTCATCTATGAAAGAAATATGTGCATAGAAGCATTTGAAGTATAATGAGCTATAAATCAATATTTGTAGTACTTTTAACACTTCTTCCTCAATTGTGGCCTCAAGTCTCATCTTCATGTCTACGTCCAAAATGAATTCTGTTGGGTCCAGACGCTCAATTTCAGGAACATTCTCATTTTCACGCATCATCTCATGTAACTGCAAACATGTGATATAAAACATATTTCATTTGAATATTTCAAATGTGTTGTTACATGATGTGTGTGTAATGTGTTCTATAAAATGAAATCTGATCTTACAGTATCTCGCATCTCCTTCAGTCTCTTCCTGAGGTTTTTCTTCGTTTCTGCATATATTTCATTGTCTTCTTTTACAATCTGGTGATCACAAATAAAGAGTTGGATATATAGACTTTTTACATTGTATATACATTCCTGTCCCCTGTCTAACCTTCCACCCACTTCAATACCCTGAAGGCAACATGAGAAATATAATAATTACACAACTATTTTTCATGATAAATATAAATTAAACAGACTGATGGGACAGATTAAAGTTCATGTTAACTGCTACAATATGTGCCAACCCTCTCAATTTATTATTATCAAGACGGTGTTTAGAAATACTTATCTATGCCTATAAAAAATAAGTGCTTTGTAAGTGTTTGTATTCCCACAGTATGGTAGTGAATGATAAGTCACAACATGGCTGAGTGGAAGTCAGTGCCAAAGCAACACAGAAGCTTTCCAAACAGTGTTTAACAGACTGGTGCAAAGGGCCCCACCTGTAAAGCTATGGCACAACTACATTATTATTCACCACAGGATTTACATTTGTGTATTAGACCCTCACCGCGTCTTGTCTATTTTCCAGCCAGGTCTTATGAGGAGGAGCTTCGTAATTTTCTTCTTGCTCTGTTATGTCTATGGAAGACAAATTTCCACTGTCCTAGACACAAAGAAAAACATCACATTTTAAGTACTTTAAGGAATATGTGTATAGTTGTTATTACAATGTATCTATGTTTTAAAGTCCATATGACATAATTAACAGTTAAAGGAGCACTGTGTAACTTTTCTGGCAAAGGTTCTGCCATCTTTTTGACTCCATGTTTTTTCCTGAGATGGCATTTGATTAAACTGTCTCCCTGGAGGCAAGCAAGGCAAAGTCACAGCTCAGATCTGTGGAGAAGTGGACCCACTGACAGAAATAATGCATGGTAGTTCGGGGGGAAAAAAATAAAAAACAAAACATTTGTAACTCAATAAAAACAAGACATATTTGTTTAATGCCATACTGTGGAACATCCCAGGCAAAGTAATATGTTCATCATGGAGACAAGCAGACCCTCCACCAGGAGAGGTACAAACTACACCTTTAACATAATGATACTTTTCAAAGTTTATGTGATGACAAACAGAGGTAATTTCATAATTCCTACCTGGCAACCATAATGTTACCAAAGTCTAAACTAGCTGATGAAATAATTAGACTAATACAAATATCCAACACCTTTACATTGTTAAATAAATGTTTTAAACTGTCACAAAAAATACCTTACTTGCAAATAAATTAGCCCTGTATTTTGAATGGAATTTTCGGTGTTGATGAAATAGGTAGAGAAATTTAGTTTTACATCTTAGGTCTATTTCATGTATTTTTGTTCTTTTCTTTTAAACTTGTTTCTCCACAAACTACAGCTTAACTGATGCAAAACTATAATAAATATTCACCACAGGTATCTCATTAAAGTAAAAATCAGAAAAACATGAAAACTTGTTATATGCACATTAAATACATATAATTACCTGGCTATCTTCAGCTTTCCTCATAGAAACCTGTTCACTCCACTCGAGCATATCACCAAGGGTAGAGTTTTCCTTTTTGACTAAACTTTTCAAATTACCCTCTGACTTAGTGGCCTTGTGATCATCCACTTCACTCATTCTGTTCAAATAAAGATTAAAAACATATAGTATTAGTGAGCAGTTACGGTTTTCTTCAACTCATTTATAATTACACAGTCAGTAATTCAGAAATAAGCTTAGTATAAAACAGATACACAAATGAAATATATTTGAAATCTTTGAAATTTTGTCTGTATTCTGCATTTTTATGGGCACAGGTTTGTTAAACAGGGAATTTTATTATTTACAGATGTGTTTTAGTAAAATGTACACATTGAAATACAAACTGGATTTTAATATTGCCTTCCAATACATTTAGTAACTTAAGATGTCCCTCTGATGACATTATTAATTTATCAGTAATGTATTTGTTTAATAATATTACAACATCAAAAGGAATATTCTGTCCTGGTCATATTGAACAAATCTGCAATTTCTTTGAATAACTGTGTAGAAAAGGGCTCATGGACAAATGAAAACACTCTTCCAGTATAAAGAAGGCAGATGTGGAATGTGAGTAGGCTGGGATCCACATGGGGCAAGCACAGGGTGTCTATCAGAGTTTGGTTTCCTTCCTCTGGACCTATCTTACCACTATTTATTTACTACAGAACTTCACAGTAAGCCCTATGAGAGGAAAAGTAGTAATTCATGTCCTGTACTTGGCTCGGAGTGTGCTTCTGAGGCTGATGCTCCCCCCTAGTGTTCACAGCTGTGTAGTGTACGTTTATGTTGGGAAAATCTTTACCTCAGATTAGTACACACGAGGGAGCCATCTTTAGTATTAGCAGTTAGAATAGTTTGGCCATCAGCAGAGAATGATAAAAGCTGAACTCCAGTGAGGCACGTGGAATGGCAACGTAGCTCAGTGCACTTTTGCTGTACAAATAATCATATGTGTTATCAAAATGTAATATTATAAAGATTAATAGGAAAGAGATTTTACCATTGAAGCACAGTCTCTGACTTGCAGGATGCCGTCTCGACCCAGGGAGGCGAGCCATGACTTGTGAGGAGAGAGTGTGAGGGAAGCGGGTCCCACAGGGTGGCCCTTCACTTCACGTTTTGGGTTGAGCTCTATCACCTGTTCATTGCCAGAAGAGTCTGAATGCTACAATAAAGATAAAGCAGTGAGTGGATTACAAAAACATAGGACCAAATATAATAAATATGATTTATAAAGTCCGTATTGTATTATTTGAATTTGTAACTTTAGTAGTAGTAGTCACCAAATGTTTTGAAAATGTAGTATAAAGGTTTAAACTTGGCTGCACCTGTGGAAGCTCAAAACACTGCATGCTTTTCTTTTTGTGGCAATAGGCAAAGATCTCATTGTCTCCCAAGACACAGGATGTAAGCGGAACAGGGACTTCATATTTGGACACACTTAGGACATTATCTGATAGGCAACCATTTCGGTCTACACTGTTGGGGATTTCTGCAAAGTAAAAATAAAGATGTATTATGGGGACAGTTATACACCAAACAGCATTTATGTACAACACTTTTCATAAAGTGGCCTTTAATTACCATTAAAGTCCTCTGCGGGTAAAGATAATAGTGTCAGCAATCTACTGTGATTCTTGGCTGAGTCGGCACACAATGAAAGAACTTTCACCTTCTCACTCCCTTTTATGTACTGAGCAGATAGAGTCAAAGGCGGGCTCGGTAAGACTGCAAAATAAATGTACGAAAAATTACGTAAAATATGAATACACTTTGAGATGCAAGATCTCAGAATGAATTCTGTTAAGTTCCAGAATTGATTCTGGGACTTTCATTCTCAACAAACTTTCTATTATTATCTATTATATCTATTATCTATTATTTTTTCTGACATCATTTGTCAAGTACTGTATGTCATTGGTGCTTGTCTTATATAAAACATTTTGCACAGTCACTGTTTTTGTCAAGTCATTCTTCATCAGCCTATTTGCAAAGTCATGCTTACTTTGCTTTTCAGCCTGCTCAACAGGATAGGGTTAGGGTTAAACATGGCAGCGAGCTTTATTCTAGAATAACAAATGCAGAAAGTGAGTTTAGTGCATACCTGTATATCCTAAAACAGCAAAACTTGACGATGGCTTGGGATCAAGAACATACATGTAGGAATCTGGGCCGCTTGTAAATAGGTAGTGACCATCTTCATCAAACCTGTAAAATAGACAGTCATTATGACTATGGAAAACAACAAAAAGAATAGTTCTTATGGCTAATTTGTATAGGTTCTGTATTCTGAATGAATGTAAATTGCATCCACGTTTTGCCATTTCATAATCATGATTTCAGATGGAAGTCAAGGGCCCTTAACTCTATCGTAGATTTCTGTCATATCTGCCATCTATATGATGCAGAATTGACATCTATATGATACAGAATTGCAGAGCCTTATAATTATTTGTTTGTCCCCACAAACTCGCTAAATATTAATCTTACGTCTTAAAATCCTTTAAACTTCACATTGTCCCTAGGCTTGTATGTCAATTATGGGCATGTTTACTGATGCCGAGAGATACTGAACTTTGTGTCAGTTTTGTGTTATATGAATAGACCCATCAAACCAACGGTTAAAAATCCCACTGCTGTGATGGCACATGAATGCAACCTGTTCAAAAAAGTCAAGAGAAGTGCATGCTAGTTTTCTGGAAAATATTTGAGGGAATACTTTACACTAAATGATCCACAGCTGTGTGATAGAGGTGTGTCTGGTGCACTATGCGAGGCTGCTGTGGATCTCTAACGTCAGCGTAGAGAAGTTTTCCACAAGTTGTTCCCAAAACCACATAGTTTGCAATGGGACAGCACGCCATACTTGTTATCTTAATGGGATGATAGAGAAAAGAATGACATGTTGACATTGCACTCACATATAGAAGCATATATGTTATAAGCATGTGAATTCTTGCCTTTGTTTGAACAGACAAGGAGCCAAGGATTATGCCATCTGTCGACCACACCTGCAGCTGGCCTGGGTCTCTCGCAGTCTGGAAAACATAAAAAATAAAGACTGCATTTCACAAGTACAACCAATGAATATGTGATTTCATTTTATAGAAGTTTACCAGGCATATGTTCTTGTCAGTGGGTGAGAAAGCTAAAGCTACAAAGTCGCCACACGAAACATCAAGGACTTTTGTCACTTTTTCTGTTGGGTTTTGGTTTAATGTGAAAATTTGACCCTGAAAATAAAATGTGATTAACTTGTATAACATTATAGGAAATCGTACATTATGATTAGATATATATATGCAGCCATTACCATGTCAGAAGTGCAGAGTAAAGTTTCATAGTTAGGTGAGCACAGAGCTTTTGTAACAGGGCAGGCCAATGCCCATGTTTTTGTGATTTTAATCTGTGCTCCTTTTATTTGTAATGCACAAATTACATTATTCTGGAAAAACGTGTAATGTTACTTTTAGTTACAGACAGTTGAATATAATTGTACACACCTTTCCTACTGCGATTAAGTAATCTTTATGAAGGACAAAAGCTTGAAAGCCATTTTTCAGGTCGGGGAGTTCAGAAGCTATAAAGAGCAAAGAAAACATTTGCTAAGGATATCAGTTAGTATGAGTGTGCAAAAAGAGTACACCTCATTTGTTAACACCAGTAACAGTGCTGTGTTCTGCATAAATAAGTTATGTATGTAAGAAGGTACATAAGTATGTTAGAGTTACTTCTGGGATCGAAGAGAGTAGAGACAGAGAGGTTCTCTGGATCAACAAGAAGCAAAAAGCCCTCTTTACAGCCCACATAGAACTGGGATGTGGTTGTCCAACAGACAGCAGTAGGAGTCACTCTGGCTTTTCTGAAAAGCTTGTTCTGAGAGAAAAGTGGTATAAAAACAGTTAAAAGATATATCTTGATGTAAAATGTACAACCATGTTTACTGTTTCTAGACCGTGTTTCAGGATTGATGTAAAGAAACTCAAACTTCTATTTGTACAGAGAGAATTTACTTAAAATAAAAAGTGCCTGTAATGCAGTCTTTGCAGTTAAAATGAAACAATAAGGCCAGTATGACACTAACCACAATGTCTTCTGCCTTGTCTCCTTTGAGGCCTGCAATCGCTGATGGAGGCAGCTCAGGCCCATAGTAACAAAGCTCTTCACTGACGCTGTGGGAGCTGAGCACAAATCTCTTTACAATGGCACCATCAACATCTGGAAGTTCTATAGGACTAAAGGAATGAACCACAGAAATGG